>VWYK01128384.1:0-16848 GCA_013399775.1 Semnornis frantzii | reverse complement strand
CTGCCTATGGCAGGGGGGTGGAACTGGATGAGCTTTGAGGTCCCTTCCAACCTTACCATTCTATGATTCTATGATCTTTAAAGGTTCCTTCCAACCCAAATCGTTCTATGTGCTGTGCAAAGCTCTGCTCTGTATTATATGTGAGTGGCTCTTCACAAGCATGAAAACTTTGGCAGATTTTCAGAAAAAGTCCCAGGGCAGTGTGAGATGTGAAGAAGTTAAATGCAAGTAGTCTTGGTGTATTGCACCTGTGAAATCAGAAAGGTGTGAGTCTTTTCACATCTACATCAGGGAGGTGACAAGTAGCAAGGGAAAATGTTTAACTGAAGTAATTATCATAGAATCACAGAATGTGAGGGGCTGGAAGGTACCTCGAAAGATCATCTGGTCCAGCCCCCCCTGCCAGAGCAGGATCACCTAGAGCAGATCCCACAGGAATGTATCCAGATTGTTCATCAGTATCTGCAGAGAGGGAGACTCTATACCCTCCCTTGGCAGCTGGTTCCAGTGCTCTGGCACCCTCACAGTGGAACATCCTATGGAACCTCCTAAGCCTCAAAGGTCATAGAATGAGTGGCCAAAGAATGAGTAGGTTCAGACCCTCTGCAGAGGATGACTTTGTGAGAAGGTTCAAACCAGCAGAGTATGGGAATTTGATGCCTGTAACAGCAGTGAGCAGCATAACCTCATCATTTTGAGGACAAAGCTTAGCTGTTGCTGAAAGAGAACTGGGATGCAGTCTCCTATGACAATATGGCACAAAGGTCGTGTTCCACCAGTGCTTTCTAACTGCTTCTTCAAGATTTGGTACCAATCCATGGCTAAAGCCACAAGCAGAAGATGCAGAGAGCAAGTGAGCTCTGAAGAAGTCACAGAGAGCAACTGAGCTTTGAAGCATGCTAGGAGAACATCTTTGACACTTCAACTGCTGTGGTGCCTGCTGATTTCAAAGCAAGAAGGGAATATCCACAACCCCTCCACTCCTACCCCGATGTCTTCATTTACAGCCTTACAACCCTGATCCAAGCAAGAACTGAAGCTCTAATCCTTTCCTGTATCCCTTGAAGGAGGGTGTGTTGCCTCCTTGTGTCACCCATGCTTGCAGGCCAGCTGCTCTCTCTGCGCCTGCTGGCTAGAGGGAGGATGAGCTGTCACAAGACCGTGGCCAAGAGCCATGGGGCATCAGCAGGTCTTCATGGTTTACAGAGCTGTGGATGACAGGAACACACCTCCCTCATCCTCCAATCCTCTGCTCTCCCTGGGCACAGCCCACCAGCTGGCATGAGTGCACACGGGCAGAGTGATTTGGCTGTCAGGCAGCATGATGTGATTGTTGCTCACATCTGGTGTCTTGCAGGGTCTTAGGTTGCAACATCTTCATACATCACTAACCTGTACAGGGACAGGGCAATGACCTCACTGTTCCTTAGACTACCAGGCGTCCACCCCCTTAGTTCTCTGCACAGCTGCAGCCCAGGGCCTTTATAAGCAGAGGCACTGCCCGTATTCTGCCTCGGTCTCATCTTCTGTCCATCTTGGAGTGGCTTCATATCTGCAAAGACTACCTACTCCCAACTGGCAGTCATGAAAATCCTTTTCTTCCTCGTTGCTATTCTCTTCTTCCTCTTCCAGGCTTCTCCAGGTAAGACTGAAAGCAGATGAGATGTAAGTTAAAGGGTGTAGAGAAGTTAACTGGAACCCAGTGCTGAGGTTTAGATAACTTCTCTTCTCTTAAACTTCTTCTTGGCTGTCATATTGGGAGCCCCATAACCTAGTCCTGGTCCTGATCTCTAAGGCATTCAATCAAGGTCCTTGATGATCTTCCTGATGGTCTCTTTCTAACACCTTGCATTTCAATCATGTAATAACATGATTTGGGGGGGAAAAAAAAGAAACAAACAAAAAAAAAGCTCCTGTGAGACAATTCTCATCCTGATGCTGAAGACACAGCCCTGCAGTGTGAGAGCTTTCTTTTCTCACAGTTGTAGGTTAGTAGACCTCCTGGGTTTGGAAGAAAAACAAATCAGTTGTGACTGTGGGTCTTTGCCTCTATTGTCCTTGTACATTCAATGGATTTAAAGCACATGCATCATTTGAGGCTGTTTGGGAGACTTCAGAGAAGTTTAAGGGATCTCCATCCTCACTTTGCTTTACAGTGGGCTCAGGTTTGTGCCTGCTTTCCTTGACTGGTAAGCATTTGTCTACTCAAAGAAGAAATGTAGAACTACTCAGGCCAAAAGCAGTCACTTGCCAGAGCTTTACACAAAGTCTACTACATCCTCTGGATTTCAGGTTTTGGACTTTTCTTATTCTATGCAGCACACAATTTTCTCTTTGGAAACAACCTTACAGGATGTGAGGGGTTGGAAAGGACCTCTGGAGATCATTCAGTCCAACCACCTGCCAGAGCAGGACCATAATCTAGTGGAGGTTATACAGGAACACATCCAGACAGGGCTTGAAAGACTCCAGAGAAGGATATTTCTGTGACCTGTGCCCCTTGAGATGACTGCAGGGCTGGTTGCAATTCCAGTAAAGTCTCTGGGAAAGGACAAGGAGTTCTTTTATATCTCTTCCTTAAAGCCTTACACAGAGGAAAGGGATTTTTAATCCACGAGACATGGGAAACCTGTACTAGTGGGAGGTGTCCCTGCCTACGGCAGGGGGTTGGAACTGGATGATCCTTGAGGTCCCTTCCAACCTTACCCTTCTATGAAATCAGGGTTTGATGATGTCTTCAAAATCAGATGAGTAAAACTGACAGTGGACAATCCTTGGATGATTTGTGATTAAGAGGGAACTACCTGGACAAGGGAGTTGAAATGTGATATATTAAGAGATGTCATTTCAGACCCCGGTTTGTTGACAGGTATGGACTGCGCTAGACACAGAAAGTACTGGATGAGATAAACTGGTTTGTGCTTAGCAGGGAGCTGGGGCAGCTAGTAAGAGCCTCTCCTGCCTTTTGAATAGGTATCAAGGCTCCAGGTGATAGAAGAGACTCATTCAAATCATATAAAAACAACATCATTTGAATCTCAAGCTGAATATCCCAATAGGGACAAGAATGTTTAGCCTGGAAATAATCTGAACCCAAACTTGGGGCTGATTTTTCAGCTGGGATAAGCCCAGGTAGATCTCCTGATGAAGGAGGTGCAGGCTTTGCCACCAGCTGATACCCTTACACCTGGTAAAGCCAGCATCTACCTAAACTTGATGCAGCACTTGTGACAAGAGCCTCTGACTTGGTTTTGTGGTGCATAGAATCATGGAATCAAACAGGTTGGAAGAGACCTCCAAGCTCATCCAGCCCAACCTATCACCCAGCCCTAGCCAATCAACCAGACCATGGCACTAAGTGCCTCATTCAGGTTTTTCTTGAACACCTCCAGGGATACCAACCCCACCACCTCCCTGGGCAGCCTATTCCAATACCAATCACTCTCTCTGGCAAGAACTTCCTCCTAACATCCAGCCTAGACCTCCCCTGGCACAACCTGAGACTGTGTCCCCTCCTTCTGTTGCTGGTTGCCTGGGAGAAGAGCCCAACCCCAGCTGACTACAACCTCCCCTCAGGTAGTTGTAGAGAGCAATGAGGTCTGCCCTGAGCCTCCTCTTCTGCAGGCTGCACACCCCCAGCTCCCTCAGTCTCTCCTCACAGGGCTGTGCTCCAGGCCCCTCACCAGCTTCATCACCCTTTATCTATCTATCTATCTATCTATCTATCTATCTATCTATCTATCTATCTATCTATCTATCTATGTGTGTGTATATATATTTAAGTGTATGTATATTTAAGTGTGTATATATGGTGCCCTATATATATTTAAGTGTATAAAATGCTCCCAATGCTTCCTTGTGAGGAAGCTCTCCCAAAGAAAGAAATCAGAATGATGAGTCATGAACATGCTTTACATTTGCTGAAACTCAAATGGAAAGTTTGAAGAACCTCAGTTAGGATATTTTCATTTGAACTTCATAACTTCTGTGCCTGTGACTAATGTGAGAGCAATGTGAAAAACACATTTTTATTGTGTCTCCTATGGCCTTCCTGTATAGAATCACAGAATGTTTGGGCTTAGAAGGGACCTTTAGAGATCATCTAGTTCTGTCTCCCCCATAGGGAGCAGGGACAGCTTTGACAGATCAGGTTGCTTAGAGACCTTTTCAACCTGACCTGGAATGGTTCCTGGGATGGGGCCTCTATCACTTCCCTGGGCAACCTATGTCAGTGGATCCCACCCTCAGTCTAAATGATTTCTTCCTTCTATCTAGTCTGGATTTCCTTTCTTTTAGTTTGAAACCATCACTCCTTGTCCTGTCACAACAGGCTCTCCTAAAAGCCTTGACTCCATCTTTCTTACAGACCCTCTTCAAGTACTGAAAGGCTGCAAGGAGGTCAACTCAGAACCTTCTCTTCTCCAGGCTGAACTCCAACTCTCTCACAGCAGAGGGGTTCCAGCCCTTAGATAAGTTTTATCCCCCTCCTCTGGACCCACTCCAACAGGCCCCTGTCTCTCCTGGGCTGAGGACCCCAGAGCTGTACCCAGCACTGCAGATATCTCACCAGAGTAGAGGGTAGAGAGGCAGAATCTCCTCCATCAACCTGCTGGCCACACTTCTTTGGATGCAGCCTAGGATGCATCTGGCTTGTGGGCTGTGAGGCTACACTGCCAGCTCATGTCCAGCTTTTCACCCATCAGTAACCCTCAAATCCTTCTCTGTAGGACTGTTCTCAATCCCTACACCTCCCAGCAGAGCGTAGCTTACAGTGTGATACTGCTGTGTACAACCAGAATGGCAAACACATCTCTCCAGGAGAGATGTGAGGCAAACAAACAGTTATGTCCTGCTGCCTGTTAATCAGGCAGGCTTTCTCCAGGCTGTAATGGAGAGATGCCAGCACCTCAGCTTGCTCCTCTGCTAGTTTGCATTTCATACAGATGTAAAGACCATGAGGAGGTTTGATCAGGTTACCCCAGTCACAAATCAGGCACTGTGTCAGGAAACCATACACCACGCCAGGTAAATGTGATGCCATGACTCTGTGGTCCTTTGCCTTCACAAATGAACATTAACTTTCCCTTGGTTGTTTTTGTTCTCATTTACTTTTTGCAGCTTACAGCCAGGAAGTTGCTGACACCTTGGCATGCCGGCAAAACCGCGGCTCCTGCTCCTTCGTTCCGTGCTCTGCTCCTCTGGTTGACATTGGAACCTGCCGTGGTGGGAAGCTGAAATGCTGCAAATGGTAAGATCATGGAATCACAGGAACATCCAGGTTGGAAAAGCCCCTCAGGATCATCAGGATCTAACCTTACTCTACGAGATTCACCTTAAACCATAGCCCTCAGAGCCACATCCAAACCACCCTTAAACACATCCAGGGTGGGTGACTCCACCACCTCCCTGGGCAGCTCATTCCAGTCCCTGGCCACTCTCTCCATGAAAAACTTTTTCCTAATGTCCAATCTAACTAAACCTCCCCAGCCTCAGCTTGAGGCCATTCCCCCTTGTTCTGTCTCTAATTCCCTATGAGCAGAGCCCAGCAGCAGCCTCTCCACAATGTCCCTTCAGGCAGCTGTAGACAGCAATGAGGTCTCTCTTCAGCCTCCTCTTCCTCACACTAACCATCCCCAGCTCCCTCAGTTGCTCCTCATAAGATTTATTCTCCAGGCCCTTCCCCAGCCTGGTCCAGCACCTCCACATCTCTGCTGTATTGCACACAATACTTGAGGTGTGGCCTCACCAGAGCTGAGTCCAAAGGGACAATCACCTCCCTACAGGAGAATGAATTCCTCCACAGAAATTCTGCTGCACCAAGAGCAAATAGGCTTACTGAGATTTTGCCTGTTCTCATAAGAAAGAGGTCACCTTCTCCAGTCACCCACACCATCTGAAAAAACTCTCAGTTGCTGAGTTTTGCCACAAAATCACAGAAATCTAAAAGTTGGAAGGGACTTTTAAAGGTCATCTCATCCAACCCCATTGCAGTGAGCAAAGACATCTTCAACTAGACCAAGTTTCTCAGAGCCCCATCCAACCTGACCTGGAATGCTTCCAGGGATGAGGCATCTACCACCTCTCTGGGCAACCTGTGCCACTGTTTCACCACCCTCAGAGCAAAACAATTTCTGCCTTTCATGGCTGGTAGCAAAAAGGCAGAGCCTTGTGGTGTCAGAAATAGCAATCTGCTTCTTTGGAAAACCACCAGGAGGACTTGGTGATGAAGAGAGAGGGACGTGGGGATCACAGATGAAGGACCAAGGCTGGCTGCTTTTGCAAGGGAAGCATTTCCTCCATGAGCTGACTGACATTATACCACAGTTGTGCCACTGCTGCCTGTTTGAGCTCACACACAAGCCTACAGCCTTTCAATCTCCATACATCTTGGTCCAGCCTGGCCTTGAACACCTCCAGGGAGGGAGCAGCCACAACCTCTCTGGGCAACCTGTGCCAGTGTCTCACCACCCTCACTGCAAACAACTTCCTCCTAACATCCAGTTTCAATCTCCCCTCTGCCAGTTCAAACCCACTGCCCCTTGTCCTGGCATTACAAGACCTTGTCAATAGTCCCTCCCCAGCCTTCCTGTAGCCCCCTTCAGCTACTGGAAGGCTACTCTAAGGTCTCCTGGAAGCTTTCTCTTTTTCAGGCTGCAGGGCCCCAACTCTCTCAGCCTGTCCTCATAGCAGAGCTGCTGCAGCCCTGTGAGCATCTTTGTGGCCTCCTCTGGACTGTCACTGCCTATGGCAGGGGATTGGAACTAGATGATCTTTAAGATCCCTTTCAACCTTACCATTCTATGATTCTATATCACTACTAACTTTTTTCAGTTTTCTCAGATTCTGGTTTTACTAAGCAGGGTGGACACAATTGCCTTGAGACAGTTCTGAAGACTTCCCCTCAGTCCACACAGGCAACACCACACAGCTTCACACTACCAAAAGAGAAGGCTTATCAGCACAGGATAACCACCAAGCCACTCAGGACTCACAGCAGGGATGCAATTTTCCATCTGAGTTACCTGATCTAGAGCAAAGTGCCAGATAGAAAACCAAACCACCACAGGCCATTTCCCAGCTTGTGGGAATAAAACACATTTTCACCAGCACCAGCAAGGACAAACCATCTGCATTTATAAGAGATATCCCATGCAGTGATGCTGCAATAATGCCATAGTGCACTTCTGCAGTTGGTGGCAATTCAGACCAAAGGAGCTATAATGAATCTATCACCTTTTGCACCTCATTTATCTTAAAAAAGTATTTCAAAGGTGTTTTTTGTTGTTGTTGTTGTTAGTGTTTGCATTTCTATTTAATTTAGAAGAGCCTGAGGGAGCTGGGGCCTTTTGGGTTGGAGAAGAGGAGACTAAGAGGTGACCTCATTCATGTTTATAAATATATAAGGAGTGAGTGCCAGAAGGATGGAGTCAGGCTCTTCTCAGTGATGCCCAGTGACAGGACAAGGGCCAATAGGTGGAAGTTGAGGCATAGGAGGTTCCATGTGAACCTGAGGAGGAATTTTTTCACTGTGAGGGTGACAGAGCACTGGATTCAGCTGCCCAGGGAGTTGTGGAGTCTCCCTCTCTAGAGATATTCAAGAACCATGTGGATGCCTTCCAGTGTGGTCTGCTCTCAGTGACCCTGCTCTGGCAGGGGGGCAGGACCAGATGACCTCTCAAGGTCCCTTCCAGCCCCTGACATTCTTTGATTCTATCATGAAGGATAGCTAAAAGGGAGAAGCCTTCTCACTGGTTTTCATAGAAAATGGGTATGGAATTCATGGAGGAAAGAGCAAGGATCTGCCACTTTCTCCAGAGCAGTTCTTTACTCCCAAATTAACTTTATTCTTAGCCTATACTTTGGCAGATGTTGCAGGTAACACCCACACCTTCCATTTGATCACAGCCAAAACCAAAAGTCAGCAGTCAAGATCACAAGGACCTCTGGTAGTCTTGAACCCTGCCAGTTTATGTCCAAGGCTGGCATAGCTTATTTGCTTGGATGGAGATACATGGAGTAGCTAAGCACCTCTTTTCTCTTTTGCAGGACATCCAGTTCTTAAAATGCCACCTCACTGACCACACAGACAAGACCTCTGGGCATCTGAGACATCTCCCATTCATGACATCAGTGGATCCCAGCCTCGGTGCCAGCCTGGGAAGCCCTCCCATGAAGATAAAAACCTTCAGGAGTACAAGAAGCTCCGAGGAGGAGTTCTTGTGCCCCAATAAAGAGATTTGAAGCTTCAATCCTAATAAAAGCAAGTCACTGTGAAAGCCCATTGCAGATATTTGCTCATGGATGTCAGGATGGGTTTTGCTGTTCTTATTGTCTATAAAACCAACCTGTAAATTAAGTTTATTTAACTAAATTGAGTTAATTTAAGTGCCTGTGTCATTGAGTCCTGTTAAATCACCCTCCTGAGTGTCTGTGTTATAGCCATTTGTGTGACATTGCACATATTAGTCAGAGAATCATTGCTCAGGTTGGAAAAGGGAGTGAAGAGCATCCAGTCCCAGCCATTCATTCAGCACTGTCAAGTCACCACACAACCATGTCCCTCAGCATTACATCTCCATGGCTTTTCAGTCTCTCCAGGCATGGTGACTCCACCACTTTCCTGGGCAGCCTGCTCCAGGGCTTGACAACCTTTATGCTGAAGACTTTTTTCCTAGTGTCCAACATAAACCTCCCCTGGCACAACCTGGTAAATCAAAGAGCTTTAGTTTGTTGATAATGAATCAAAAAACACATGAGACTAATCCCTCTGCCATCTCAGTCTGGGGGGTTCAGAGTGGGGTTGAAGAGGCAGGCTCAGTTTTCCACTCCTCTACAGATCTGCATCTGCTAAACCAACCTGAAGTGATGGCAACGAGGATGCAGAGAAATGCCAGGGCAGCAGAAGGTCAACTTTGTTAGGTCTTGAAGCTGACTCATTCTGCTCCTTCTGCCTCTATTTAGTGCACACCAGGATGGTGTTAGCAGAATTTCACTTTCCTGGATTCTAAACTACTCAAACTATCACTGCACTGTGATGTCTGAAGGTGGTGGGTTTCATGTCCACCAGCTGGAGTCTGTCTTTGTAACTGTTACAAAGCGTAGACACATCCTCTACTTCCTTTCCCCATCCCTAAAATCCCAAAGGTCAAAAAGACCTGAGATAAGGAATGATTAAAAACATTCATGATCTCCATGCCACAGGCTGCTATGGGTGGGTTTAGGACTGCCACAGGCTACTATGGGTGGGTTTAGGACTGCCCCAGGCCCTAAACATGATCATCTTGTGCCATCATGGTGGGTCTGGAGAATTTATTTTTGACTGCTTCTGATCAAGCTACCAATGAGTAGGATCAGGCCACATCCCCATCCACATCTGGGTTTGGTTTCTACTTCTCTTCTTGGGTGAGTTCAGCACAAGGCATATCTCACACTGACCCCAGGGCAGATGAGAGGCAGAGCCCTCAGCAAAAGTGCAGCTCAAACACAAGACTTTTGGAGCAAGTTTATTGAGATGTAGACTGTGAAATAAGAACAGGCCAGCTGAGCATTCAGCATCTTTACTCTGCTCTCATCAGACCCTCTCTGGAGTCCTGTGTGTAGTTCTGGAGCCCCCAGCACAGGAAGGACATGGAAGTGTTGGAGCAGGTCCAGAGGAGGCCACCAAGATGCTCAGAGGAGATCTTAGAGTAGCCTTCCAGTACCTGAAGGAAGCCTACAGGAAGGTTGGGAAGGGACTATTGACAAGGTCTGGGAATGACAGGACAAGGGGCAATGGGTTTAAACTGGCAGAGGGGAGATTTAGACTGGATTTAAGGAGGAAGTTGTTTGCAGTGAGGGTGGTGAGACACTGGCACAGGTTGCCCAGGGAGGTTGTGGCTGCTCCCTCCCTGGAGGTGTTCAAGGGTAGGTTGGATGAGGCCTTGAGTGACCTGTTCTAGTGGGAGGTGTCCCTGCCTATGGCAGGGGATTGGAACTGGCTGAGCTTTGAGGTCCCTTCTAACCTTACCATTCTATGATTCTATGATCTTATCTTCTAAAGTTATTGGCATTACTGCTAGCTCTAACAGCAAAAGGAAATCATGGATGTCTGTTCTGAGGGCTAAAGGGAGAACCTGCTCTGTATCCTCTCGTAGGGTCAGATTTGTTAGTGATCTGCTCTCTGGGGTAGATTTTGGTGGCCTGGTGGCTGCAGAAGAAAACACCTTTCAGAGAAATATTGACTTTTTTCTGAGTGGTTCAGTAATTGCTTTGGGGTTGTCCTGTGGAAGATTTTCTTTTCCTTCTAGTTGTTGTTTATGTTTTGTATGATGAATCCATATTCTTCAGCTCAGCCTTTCAGAGGTTTTCCAGTGGCATGATGCATTTCTTAAATTGCCAGGAGCTCTGCTCACTTGGTTGAAGATACTAACAGTCACTAATCATACTGCAAAAAAAAAAATAAAAAAGGAAAGAAACTCTCAGATTTTTTAATTTTTGAAATTTTTTTTTTTTTACTTATGACCAGAAAAGGGCTTGAATAAAAAGCACAGAAGGGATTGAAGGAGCACCAAGAGATGATATTCCTGCATAACTTAACAGTGCTTAGGAGGATGCAACCTCCTTGATGGTGTTTAAGGCCAGGCTGGGTGATGCCTTGAGTGGCTGAGTCTAGCTGAGAGCTCTCCCTGATGATAGGGAGGGAGGTTGGAGTAAATGATCTCTAAGGTCCCTTCCAACCTGAGCCATGATTCTATGATATTCACAACTCTGCTGTGGCTGAATTTTAATCATAAATTGTTTTTCTTTTTCACTGAGCAATGAGTTTCCCAGTCTCTAGAGCTGAAGCATCACACTTTGTTTTAGCATCTCTACTATAAATATTGAACAAAACTTCAATAAAATAAATACAATATATACTTATTATATATATGTAGCATATAAAAAAACCCAATATAATATATATCATATAATAAAGATGACTTAGCTGCAACATCTTACAGAAAAAAAAAAAACCCAAAGCAAAACAAAAAGCAGAAAATTAAATACTGGAATCAGTGGAGGTAAAGTGTAGATTTTCAGGGCTATTTATTGCTACACTTTTTTATTGGAGTAAAGATACAGACAGAGAGTCAAGATTCCAGTAAGGAATTCCAGATAAAAAATGACAATGTAATGTTTTGATTTTGCCTAAAAGGGGGAAAGATGTGGAACTGGAGAAAATATTTAACAGAACAAGAGAACTTTCAGGTTGTTCTTCTGACTCTGAGACCTTCACAATGTGGAACATGAAGGTTTCCTATGAGCCTGACTCAAATGGCTCAGGTGTCCAGAGAGTGTGCACAGAGGCATGTCCTTTGAAGCCAATTATTACTCATCAGGAGCAGTTTGAAGCAGCTAATGGAAACAGCAGGAAAAATTACTATCATCATTATCATTACTATTATTATTATTACTACTATTATTGCTATTATTGTTTTTGTGATTATTACTATTATTGTTACTGTTATCATTACTATTATTAATATCATCATCTCTTGTCACTATTGTTTTTGTGATTATTACTATTATTGTTAATATTATCATTACTATTATTATTGCTATTATTGTTTTTTGTGATTATTACTATCATTATCACTACTATTGTTACTATTATCATTGCTATTATTAATATCATCAATAATATTNCTATTATTATTGCTATTATTGTTTTTTGTGATTATTACTATCATTATCACTACTATTGTTACTATTATCATTACTATTATTAATACCATCATCAATAACATTGCTGTTGCTGTTACTCTATTATATAATCTATAAATGGCATAATTACAAATATACAATCACATAATAATGTTTTAATATTATTGTTCATTTCTATTAATTCTTACACTAATTTATGCAAATAATTACTAATTTGTTTAATTAGAAATATGCAACTATGTACTTATATAATTATCTATGTGTAGAATTGCATACATATGTATATAGCTATATTATACAAATATAGATGTATAGAATGCATACAGATGTATGAAATATATAGATGTATATACATATATAGAAGTATAAAATGCATATCTATGTATAAAATACACATATATGTATATGCATATACATATATAGATGTATAAATTGCATATCTATGTATAAAATACACATATATGTATATGCATATACATATATAGATGTATAAAATACATATATATATAGATCTATTATAGATATATGGATGTATGAAATGCATATAGATGTATAAAATACATATAGATATATACATATATTATACACATATAGATGTATAACATACATACAGATGTATATACATACATAGATGTATCAAATAGATATGCATATATTATACATAAATAGGTGTATAAAATGCATATAGATGTATAAAATACATATATTATACATATATAGATGTAGAGAATGCATATAGATGTATAAAATACATATAGATGTATATANGGTGTATAAAATGCATATAGATGTATAAAATACATATATTATACATATATAGATGTAGAGAATGCATATAGATGTATAAAATACATATAGATATATATACATATACATGTATAGAAGTATAAAATACATGTAGATGTATAACATACATATGGATGTGTATACATATATTATACATAAGTGTATAAAATGTATATAGATGTGTAAAATACATATATATACATATATAAACATATAATATACATATATAGATGTATAAAATGCATGTAGATATATATACATATACATATATAGATGCATGAAATGCAATGCATATAGATGTATAAAATGCATGTAGATATATATACATATACATATATAGATGTATAAAATACATATAGATGTATATACATATATTATACACATGTAGATGTATAAAATACATATACATATATAGATGTATAGAATGCATATAAGTGTATAAAATACATATAGATGTATATACATATATCATACATGTATAGAAGTATAAAATACATGTATAACATACATATGTATATGTATACATATACATATATAAGTGTATAAAATGTATATAGATGTATAAAATACACATATATACATATATTATACATATATACATGTATGAAATGCATATAGATGTATAAAATACATATAGATGTATATACATATATTATACACCTGCAGATGTATAAAATACATATATTATACATACATAGATGTATAGAATGCATATAGGTGTATAAGATACATATAGATGTATATACATATATCATACATGTATAGAAGTATAAAATACATGTAGATGTATAACATGCATGTGGATGTATATACAAATATTATACATATATAGATGTATAAAATACTACTACTACTAATAATAATAGTAGTAATAGTAATAATAATAATAATAGATTTTTACTTATCTCTGCTAAAGAGATTTGACTTGATCTTCCCCATGAAGCAATCGAGCTGTATCATTGATGGTACTGAGGGACCAGTGAGGAAATCCTCAGGAAATCCTATAGCTAAATGCAGTCTTTGTTCCCTTGCTGGATGACTCTAGAGGAGCATCTGAAGGACAGGGTGGATGTGTGAAAGTGAACAACGACCCCATTCTCCCAAGAAACGTTTGGCCTTCATCCAATGCATAACTCACCACAGCCCGGCAGCAGGGGACTCCTTGCTGACAGCGCCCGAAGGACCTGGTGTTTGGCAGAGGGCAGCGGTCAGTGGCACAGGTACCCCCAGCCTCTTTGCATTGTGCCTGGTTGCTGGGTGCACGCATGAAACCTGCACAAACAACCCCCCAAAAAAACAACACAGTCTTGATTTTCCTTCCCAAAGAATAAGAACAAGGTAGGGCCATAGTTTGGGTTTGTTTTTTTCTTAATGTTTTTGTCTTTTTTATGGTGATCATGGTGAGACATTGGCACAGGTTACCCAGAGAAGTGGTAAAAGCCCCATCCCTAGAAACATCTTAGGTTGGATGGGGTTATGAGCAACCTGATATAGTTGAAGATACCCCTGCTGACTTGCAGGAAGGTTGGAGCTGCGTTGCCAGCAGATCAAGAGAGGTGATTTTGCCATTTACTCTGCTCTGCTGAGACCTCACCTGGAGTACTTCCTCTAGCTCTGGAGCCCTCAATACAGGAAGGACATGGGCCTGATGGAGCAGGTCCAGAGGAGGGCCACAAACATGATCAGGGGGATGGAGCACCTCTGCTATGAGGACAGGCTGAGGGAGCTGGGATTGTTCAGCCTGAAGAAGAGAAGAAGTCTCTGGGGAGACTTAACAGCAGCCTTCTGGTACCTGAAGGGTGCCTACGTGAAGGATGGAAAGAGACTCCTACATGAAGGGTCCTACACGAAGGATGGAAAAGGCCTGCAGTGACAGGATAAGAAGCAATGGTTTCAAACTACAGAAAAGTAGATTTAGACTGGATATTAGGAGCACGTTCTTCACTATGAGTGTGGTGGAACACTGGAACAGGTTGCCCACGGAGGTGGTTGAGGCCCCTTCCCTGGAGATATTTCAGATGAGGTTCAACAGGGCTCTGGGACA
Organism: Semnornis frantzii; assembly: GCA_013399775.1. Lineage (NCBI taxonomy): Eukaryota > Metazoa > Chordata > Aves > Piciformes > Ramphastidae > Semnornis > Semnornis frantzii. Next base: position 2,336 of record VWYK01128384.1, on the reverse strand, counting down.
GCCTGATCTAGTTGAGGATGTCCCTGCTAATTGCAGAAGAGGTTGACTAAATAACCTTTGGAGGTCCCTTCCAGCCCAGACTCTATGACAAAATGACTTGTAAAGGTCCTTCCCAGCACAAACCATTCTGTGATTCCCTAGTGTGACAGCCAAGTTTAGCCTGGCAGCAGGCTGCCCTGAGCCATACCATTAAATTCCCTCATTTTCCACAGTAGGAGGGACTCAGTGAATCCAGTGGACCCAGCTGGACTCTGTGCAATGCTAAAGTGTGCCCAACATGTTGGCAGCTTGAACTGTCCTGGGACGAGAAAGTGTAAGCCACATTGTATTTCCCTTTCTGTTTCAGTTTCTCTACAGCCACATTCTCCCCTCTGCAGTTCCCTTCTTACCTAAAGTGCCTTGCACCAGTAGAAGGAGAACAGCAATGAAAAGGGAAAAGATCTTCATATCTGAGTTCAGTACCACTAGATACAACAACTATAAAGAAAAACAACACAGAAAGAGGTCATACATTTGCCCTTCATACCAGAATCAAACCAAATTTAAGACACAGAACCTGCATTTGGTTAATAAAAATTATGTAATTTCTGCCAACAAAGTAAATGTTCTGGAATAAATATACTGGGGGGAAAAAAACACACACTTGCAGAGAAAATAAATATTTGAAAGTACATTAGATGGGCTTGAGAAAATGTATTAATGCCTATAAAAATTGAAGGAATGAGATGAATGTTGTGATTTTCTTTCCATCACCTCCAAGATAGCCTGCTGCAGGTCCAGAAAAACTCCTGTGCCTGAATCCCAAGCACCCTGGATGCTATAACTTTTTAAAAAAAAATAGTAAGAAATGTAATTAATTTACTGAGTTTCCTTTCTCTGCAGTACTGCAGGTCTAGGGAGGTTCTCCTCCCACTCTGCTCTGCCCTGATGAGACCACACCTGGAACACTGTGTCCAGTTTTGGGCTCCCCAGTTCAAGACAGACAGGGACCTGCTGGAGAGAGTCCAGCAGAGAGCTATGAGGGTGATTACAAGACTTGAGCATCTCTCCTATGAATAAAGACTGAGAGAACTGAGGCTGTTTAGTCTTGAGAGGAGAAGGCTGAGAGGGGATCTTGTCAGTGACTATAAATAGTTGAGGGGTGGGTACCAGGATGAAGCTGTCAGGCTCTTTTCGGTGGTGCCCAGCAGCAGGACAAGGAATGGTTGGTACATGCTAGAACGCAGGAGGTTCCACTTCAACAGAGGGAGACTTTTCTTTACTGTGAGGGTGATGGAGTGCTGAGGTAGGCTGCCCAGAGAGTTTATGGAGTCTCTTTCTCTGGAGGCTTTCAAAACCCACCTGGATGTGTTCCTGTGCAGCCTGCCCTAGGTGACCCTGCTTTGAGTAGTGGGCTTGCACTTGACGATCTCTGGAGGTCCCTTCCAATCCCAACATTCCATGATTCTCTAACTATGTGGGAGAACTCTAACTCCTAGCTGGCCACAGACTCCCGTCCTCTGTGAGCAGCCAAGTCTCAGTCTTTTAGCTTACACCTAGCCAAGCGCTGCCTGAGATGCTCCTGTGGCCCATTTTACCTCCTCATCTGCTCCAGCTGATCCTGCTTTCCTCTCTTCTGACCCTTGTCCACTAGCCTCAAGTGAAGATCTCAGACAGTCTGGAGCACCACAAACTAGGTGTGGTGTGAAGGCAACTGGGTTAAACACTATGTGTCTATGTATCACCTTTGTCATGCCCCAGCTTACCTCTGGTGATGGGATATCCTCAGCCACAATGATCCTTCACCTTCTCTCTGCCATCCTTCTACTCCAGTGTCCCCTGTGCAAATGACAGGAAGGGATGACAGACCTTTGGTACAATTACCCAACTCTTGCTCTCACAACACACACAATTTCCCAAACAAGACATGAAATCCAGCCATGGAACAGTCCTGCTGGCCTTGACCAGCCCCATGGAAACCTGCCAACACCTGACCTGGTCAAAATCTGCTCAGAAATCACAGTTGTTCCCTGCTGCTTCATGCAGCAGTGCAGACTGAGCTGCTCCTGCTTCCTCTGGCTTGGCAACTGGGCTGCAGGTCTTCCACTCACAGAGGGACACAAGCAGACAGAGGGACACAAGCAAACAGAAGGCCCACCAGATGCTTCAAAAGCCTTCAAAATAACAAGGCAAATGTGTTACTGAGAGAGCAGAAACTCAGCTTTACATCTACAGACCAGCAGTGGTACTTGTGCTTCACTGACTTTCAAGGCCAGGCTTTGCACAGTGCAGAGTTTACCCAGCTGGGATCAAAACACAGCTTTAGATAACCTGAAGATCACAGAAACATTCAGGTT
>VWYK01128378.1:0-25707 GCA_013399775.1 Semnornis frantzii | reverse complement strand
AAAAAAAACCAAAACAAAAACATTGTGTTGTTTTAAATCTCTGACGTCAAAGAGGGATCCGAATTTCCAAAGTCCTCATTTTTCTCTTACGGAAAGGAAAAAATGTACGTAACTGTAGGCTCTCTTTCTTTCCAGATATTCCTAATCCTGACCCTTCCCAACATCCTTCACCCTCTATAAAAAATAAGTTTACTCTTCTTTTTTTAAGACAGTGGCCTCAAGAGCATCATCTTTATGGCAAACACTGTCTGCATTTAGTGCATTTAAGTGAGGATTTGTATTGCACATTTTAGAGTCATTACTCAAGGCACTTTCAGACTGATTGGAAGCCCTGATGTCTCCTGTGTTCCCATTCATCTGGGAAGCTGGTTTTTCCTCATTCACAACTCCATTTTCAGCCAGGGATCCATCTGAAGACACAATTGAGGATTTAGATTCCTCTGATTTTGACTTAAGTTCTTTGGCTACTTCTTCTGCTGAAGCAGCATAAGGAGGTTTGCCCTAGTTTTTGAAAGAAGAAGACAATTACTGGAGATCCGCGGCCCGGTACAACCACACCATTCACAGCCAGCATGCAGGGTGCACAAACATCACAAGCCACTACTGACCAGTGTGGACTGCTGCAATGAGAAGTAGCAGACAGAATAAACAGCAGAGCACAGAGGAGAAAGACTTCTCAGGATTTCTGAGGGCCTTCCAGCCAGGCCTTTTGCTGCTCCTCCTGTGGTCAAATGCCCCTTGCTAACTTTGATGCTTCAATGCATCTGGAAACGCCAACACTGGGAATCAATATAGAGCTTAACTCTGCTTCTTGGTTCACACAGAGCATGATTTAATGATTACAGGTGACTCAAATACAACCCAAAATCTTTTTTTTTTCTGGACAGTTTTTAAACAAGTGCAGAAGTTCCATGCAATATTATCTACACTGGTCTAGATGCTCCAGGTTTTAGGCAAGTGACTTCATACAAAAAGCACATAGTAGGATCTTACAAGATTGAGTACAGCCATCAAAACCAGCTCTGGGCAGCATCAGAAGCTGTATTTAGTTTTAAGGTATATCTGCAACAATGACTCTCAGCATTTCAGAATCATGTTAGGCTTTAAACACCCCCACACAATCGGTTGAGTTGCTGTGAAGCAACATCCTTCATGGTCATGCTGTTACCAAAGTCAAGAGCTAAGAAATGACTTAAGGTGAGGAAGTCGTCTACACCTCAAACAACAGCAATCAGTGTCCTAGGGTCATCTTCATTTTCACACACTAGTCACAGCCTGGCTTAGGCCTTCTCTGAACTGCTGGGAGGTTCTGCAGGTGACAGTTGTTGGCCTCTAGTACCCAAAAAGGCCACACACACTCTGCAGTAACCCTGCCCAGGTGTGACTGGTGCATGAGGACAGTGACTCCCCATCACATGTAAATGTTCTTGCCAGGCTTTACCAAGTGTTCAGCTTGAGATCAAAGACAGGCTTTGGCTTCTTTCCAGACCAAAGCCAAAAGTCTCCTCTTGTGAAACACCAGGCATGGCTTTTATGTGGAATAAACACAAACTGCTGCTGCTTTCAGTCAGGTTCTCCAACCTGTCTTCCGGTCAGCTCACAGTGAGCGTCAAGAAAGCCACTGCAGGGAGGATCTTGGTGTGAACGCCTGAATCTGGCCCTGCACAGGCACCTTTTCCTCAGTGGCCCAGGTCTGTGGACAGGGAAGTACACTGGTGCCAGCTGGTCTGAACTGGTATCAAAATCTACTTGTCATGCATTGAGTTTCCCAAGCTCTCCCTGCCACAGGCATGTCAGTTCACCTTTTCTCCTTGCCTGCAAAAGGAACAGACACCAGCTCTAGCAGAGTGCCTTGGTGACCCCCCCGGGAGCTCAGAGGCAGTCAAGCACAGGTGACACTTTGCTCTCTTCTCCCTACCAGAGGTATGATTTAAGACCCAGATCCCTGTGATCACAACTATTTACCATCCAAATCCCATTAATTAAAATGTGAATACCCAAACTTGCTGACTGTCTGCCAAGACTAACCGCCCTCCACCTCGGGTACTATCCCAACTGTGTGTAAATCTGTAGTAAGCCTAGAATGTTTGGGAGCTCCTTTTCAGGGCTTTCTCTGTTTCCTAGGTGAAGGTAAGTGGCACTTAGATACTTTCTAATTGCCACAGTGGCTTCTTCTCTATTTAAAGTAAAGGATGTAAAGCTTCAAAGGCATAGGTACATTGGTAGACATCAATTTCTGGGTACAGAGATTATACAACAAGGAAGAGGAGCATTTGAATTTTTACACAGTAAGTTTTACTTGAAGTTAATAGTTGCTTCATTATCCACTGGAGAAGTTTCCTTCTCTTACTGTCTGATACCTGAAAACACCTCCTACGCTTCTACACTAATGTCTCCATGACAAATTGCACATCCATAGGATATATTTATTGGGAAAAAGTTTTCCACCTATTTACTACCCACTCAACCATTACCACTGGGACTTGAATCAGCATTCAGAACTGCAGAGCAGAAAGAACAATGGAAAAGGGAGGAAAACAGAACTCTGAAGCAATTGGCATTTAATAAGAAACAGCAGTTTGCTTCAGCTGGTTTTAAAGGATCCATGGAAAAGACAAACCCCATGATCCACAGACATTTCATTACTGAAATGAAACTCTGTGCTCATGGGGGCACAGACCTGTTATTTCCTACAAATTCAGAGTAAGTTCTTATCTTTGGAGCCATGCAGCTGCAAAGATCTTTCTACTGCTACTAATTTTTCTCCACGAGGTCAGATGGTGCTCCCAGCAAAGAGCCTGGGAAGGAGCAGGGTGGGGACCAGAAAGGCCTGATTTGTTTCAGCTTTGTGTTTCTCCCGTTTTCCTACATTTTCTGCTAATCCCAGGGCTGGTCAGACCCGTGCAAGCACAGCCTTTACATCAAAAGAAGTTTTCCCACATCTCTCTTTGTAACCAAGGTTTGCTTAGAATTGAGATACAACTCTAGCCTGTCATCCATCACTGGTGGTGCAGCTTACAGCTTCAACACGCAGGCAAGATCACTGCAAGGAACACTTTTATCTTGTCAGTATTAGCTGGTCTGAAGTCCACATCATACTAGCCTGCAGACTAGAGTGTTGTGAAGTTAGGCACAGGGCTTTATTACCTGAATTGCTCCCTGGCTTTTATAACCTCTCCCATAGTACCTTCCGCCTCTTCCAAAAGTTCTTATCACTGGAGTGGAAATAACTCCTCTAGGACGCCTGTAAGATGGGAGGAGAAGGGAGAAAGAAGAACACAGATCAGCTTTAGTTAAAACTGCTTCAAATTCAGTTTGCTGGAAGGTATTTTCTTCCTAGCTTTACTGTCAAGTGACTAACATTCACATCTTTACAGAAGCAATGTGAGCGGTTCAGAATTACAGGGTTCTGCTGCTTGCAAGTGCATGAAACCTAACAAACCTTTTGTTTTCATAGCAATAAAATGACTATTTCTATATTTCAGTCTTAAAAAAAAACAACAAATGAGCACTTTCAAGCTTTGCAAAAACATTTTCTGTGTCAGATTACCCTTAAAGTGCTTCAAAAACAGAGCTTATAATAGTTTCTTCAAAACTACAAAGCAATTGGAACCATTCATAAGGCCATTTCTCCCATTTAATAACACATCCCACATAGAAACATGCCAGACAGAAGAAATCAGATAAAAGAAAAGAAGGTAAAATACAAAATTGCTTCAGTTTTGATGGGAGAATACAAAATTATCTAAGAACTTGAGTGGGAAAGGAAGCTTCAGCCAGATCTGACATAGCAATTTATCAAGTTTGGATGCTTTCAAATGGAGGCTTCCAACCAGGACACATCAGGTGGTGGCTTTTTGATTTGATTCAATAAAGATTAGATCAAAACAAAATTTCACTCAGCTAAAACTATTTTAATGCCATCAACTGCAGAAATTCAGCTTCCTTAACCCTATGTCAAGGACTGCCTCTCACCTAGAAAGTCTTTCTGTTTTGGCTCTGCTTTGCTCCCTAATCCACTGCCCCATACCAGAAGGTCCCAGCACCAACACTGACCTCTCTCAAGCTGGCACAGAGCAGCCAGGTGCTGCATCCAGCCCCAGTTTCTAAGCTGTGCAGGTTGCAATTGCCCAGTTTGTGGCTCTGGCATCGCAGGGCAGCCACAGTTCAGCTGCATCTCATTTGCCATCCACACAGCAATCCCGCCAGCTGCCTGAGCTGTACTGAAACGTGCTTGGAGAGGAGGCAAGGTTTGCTGGAGTGCTCCTACCCCCCTGCTGCTCTGCTGGGAAACCTGATCTGACTCAGTGCAGAAACACTGTGCCTCTGCCATGGAGCCTTCTCACATAAGCTGCAGATTCCCACATTGTGCAGTAAGAAATGAAATACTGAGATTCAAAAGCAACAGTGAAGGATAAACAGAAAAGGGTTGTGTTTGATACTTTCACTCCCACTGCATTCCTTCCAAAGGTTTTAACAGGGCTTACCTATCCAACTTGCTTTTTAACAAGGTGAAAGTGTGCCCTTCAGGGAGCTGAATAAGATCTTTCCTACTCAGAAAAATCAGACTTAAATCCATTGATGGATCAAAGCCAATAGAAAGCAGCTGGTGTGATTTTACACAACAAGAACAACATCCAAGTTCAGTGTTGCACAGAGACAATGGTGACAAAGCCTGACATGATCCCCGCAGCTCAAACAGATAAAAAAAAATGAAACAGAAGGAACTGCAGGCAATGTCCTGTGCAGTTTCCTGGTGGAGTTCTTCAGTAGGGCACAGCACCTGCCAACAAGGACCCCAGCCTTTGAAGTGCCTGCACTGAGAGCACCACCATCAGTGTGCCTGCCTAGCAAGTGTTATTTTTAGTACCAACTGGCACGACAACCACAATATGAACACATACAAAAGAGAAGCTCCTGGCAGTAGTCATTCCTTCTGACTAATTCTAGTAAGGCCCCTGTAAAGAATTTAACGTCAGTGATGATCTGATGGCAAGAGGAAGATCTGCCATTGACAGCTGCCCTGTCATTTTGAGGTGACAACTTGCACCCAAAGATAGTGTCAGCTATTTGATCTCCTGACTCCACCTAGTGCCTCATCATACACCTTAGCTTAGCCCTGGTCTCTGCTGTTCCCTTGGAAGAGCACGGGAGTCCCAGGGACCCTGCTAGCCTGGCTGACAGTTGTGTGAAGCACCTAAACTAACACTGGATGCTTATGATCTGGCAACTGAATCTCATTCTACAGACTGAAGTGTTCCTACCAAAATTTGCTTCCCTCAAAACATGGACTCTGCTCTTGCCCCAGTGCTGCTTTCCGCTGAACCTTTTAGTCTTTGCTTGTGCTCTTCCTGTCTCTCTCCCTATACCCACATCAGTAGCTTCTTCCTATTCTCCCTGGGCACCAGATCCAGCCATTTCCTCACTCAGCCCTACAAGACAGGCATTCCAGCAGCTCTTGCTGACTCTGGCACTATGTTTTATACTGCACATTTGATTTGATTAATGGATAGAGAGGCAATCATACAGTTTAGACTTGCTCCTTCAGACAGCTGTTTCCTAGCTCTAGGAGGCACAAATATACCTACTCCATTCCTTTAGCAGAGTTGAAGACAGACATAATATATTCATCACTTTACTTTGGGATTGTCTCCTCTAATAGATACAGTCCTAATTAAAGGTAAGGCACAGAATGATTAAGATAATGGAAAAAAACTAACCAAAACAAAAATCTTAGAAGTAAAGGCCTAGATAATTTTTGTAACCAAGTATTTCCTTTTCAGCAATGTTATGCACCTGTAATATCAGCTGTAGGGAAATGAAAAGGAAAGGCTGAATAAATTAATATTCTTTTAAGCACACCTCCCATCACAACTGTAGCACAGATTAAACCTAGAAATGTCCTTCAGGTGTTTTCTGCTTCACAGAAGAATTTCATAATGAGGTTATTAAAAACTTTTCTCATACAACTTAATAAACGTTCTACCATGGCACAGAAAATAATTGAGTGCTGAAAACAGTTTGGGTTGGGTGTAATGTATTTATTGATTCCATGGAAGAGAAAGCCCCCAAGTCATTTTCTCCTGTCTGTGTATGCATCTCTCCCTCTCTCTCTGTATATATGTATTAAATTCAGAGTATGAATTTTATCTGCATATAAAAATGTTTACACTCATCTGAGTAACTGATTAAAAACATCTTAAAACCAATGAGCAGAACTGCCACTCCCTGAGTACAATTTACCTAACGCACATGTGCTTGCATGCAATTTCCGATGCCCCAACTTCTCCCTGTTTTCCTTTTCTTCCCCATCAGTAAATTGCACACTCCACAAGACTTCACTTACCCTCTGGCTGGGCCTCCCACAGACACAACCTGGAGAGGAAACGGTCCTCTACCCCCTCGTCCGCGTCTGCTTCCAGCCCAGTGGCCGACTACAGTGCCGGCAATTTCAAGTTTCCCTCCCTGAGAAGGAATAGGTTGGACTCCTGCACATAAAAGCAAAAACAAACTTTGACCTTCACAATCGTAACATTAAAGTCACAAAAACATGGGAAAACTGGTTTGCCCAGATGGTATCATTTACACTGTTTCCTCTTTTGACGCTGGCAGAGCCTCTCTCATTCTGTGGTCTTTCGGAAATCTTTCTTTCCCCCCTTGGTATCAATTCTGGAAAGTGAAATGACCTTGCACGAGCCCTTCACTTTCAGGAGCTAAAAATATACTTTACAGAAGCATTAAAGAACTAAAGTGAAATTTTACAAGCTATCTGAAGAGTGTTTTTTCCCCCCTCTTGCATTCCTAGAATCGTTTCAGTTGGAAAAGACCTTTAAGATCCTTGAGTCCAACCATTCTCTAACTCCACCACATCTGGTGCGTTCTTAATGAAGTGATTTTTGCAGGTTAAAGGCACTTTTAGTGAACCCCAAGTTGAGCACAGGACACACAGACTATAATTGCTAGCATCAATTTACTAGGCAGATCTGTGCTAACACAAGTTGGCATAAAAGTACAGCATTTAAAGTGTAAAGGTAGATTTAGCCTTCCCCTACCAAGAAAGCAGCTAAAGTGGCAGTTGTCTACAATACAAATCCATTTTATACTCAGGTTGCTTTTTTTTGCCCTTAAAAATCAGCTCTGGGGCCTAACACAGAAAGCCAGGTAAGTGCAGCTGAGCCAGATATTACTGGTGGGACCATCAGCACTGAGAGGGTTATGGACACAGCCTTGGTGCAGCTGTGATTAGTCTTCAAAGATGAATATCCTAGGAACTGATTAAAGGCAAAAAGGTTCACACTTCCCCATCCAAGCCTTCTGGCTTCAAAGGCACACGAAGCACAGGGGCAAAGTTATTCACACAACCAAGCATTAGAGGGATGATGTTTGCTCGTAAGATAAAAGCTCAGAGGCCAGAAAGAACAGCTAAATCCATGGGAATTTTTTGACCCTGTACAGGGGGACTGGAATTAACACTTCCACTGTTCCACCTCGCACAGGAGGTGGGCAGCAGGAGCACAGGTAGGTAGGTAAATCCCATGCCTGTGTCCACACCAGCAAAGGGATGAGAAGGGACACCCAAGTCAAGGACTTCTATGTTGGGTTGGTATTGCAAAAGCTCAACTGCCCCAAATTTTAGAGAGTAACTCTTAATGCAGCCAAGCAAAGTTGAGCTGATTACAGACTCCATCCTTGCAGCTTGCAGCACAGGAGACAGACCATCTCCTTGGGTTTCACAGCTACCCTGCATTTGGAGGGGTTCTAGGCACAAAAGAGGCTGGCGCCTGGGAGGCTTGCGGCAGGGTCCTGGGAGAGCAGAGCGGAGAGCAGCCTGGGCAGGCTCTAGAGAGGGAGAGCTGAGACAGTTAGGGAGAAAGGGAGACTGGCAGTCAGCAGGAAAGCCTCAGACCAAACCGTGAAGTGAAGGAAGCTGTTGCCAGAAGCTCTAAGAAAAGGGGTTTGGGTATAATTACCGCCCTGAAACTTGCTAGTCCTGTTGCTGTCATTGCCAGAGAAGGCTCCGGAGTGTCCTGCCGCTGCCGCCACCCGGAAGGCCCGGTAAGCGCCTGTGGCTACTGTTTCCCCATAAGGGCCTCCGAAGCCATAGACTCCTGTTAGACCCAGGGTAAAGAAAGACATGGGAAAAGCTGTGAGGGGGCCAGGCATCCGGGAAGGCCCCCAGCAGAGACACTGCTGCCTCCTTCCACCCTTCTGGAGTCAGCAGAGGGCCAGGCTCCTGCAGGTACTGCTGTGCAGGAGCAAGCCACCAGCGCCCAGGAAGCCCTGGCCGAAGCTGTCCTGCTGTCTTAGTGAGCATGGGGTCTCTGATCCTTTGGAATGGGCATCCTGACAGAATGGTGAGTGTTGCAAAGGCTTGTGACAAGCTCTGGGCAATGAGGTCTGAAGACTACAGTTGTGGCATCCCAAGAACTCCCAGTGTCCAGTATCACACAGCTATAGGCCATGGTACTGGAGAGATTTGGAGAAGGGGAATGACCCTAGAAACAGCCTGGAATGGTTTTATCAGCATTTACACACTCAAAGGTACCAATGGTTAAATGACTGTAGCAAAGCACAGAGGGCCAGTGAGGTAAGACTGTCTTCGACCCTGACAGTTAAACTGTTAAACATTTGGGCATGCTTAATATTTATAAACATCAGTTTTGAGGAAATGTGCAGTGCAATAAGAGCCTTTTCATGTCACCCAGTGTTGATCCATTCCTCTTTTCTTTTTCCTAGAGCAGGAGTACAAATATTTTGATCTGGCACAGTTACTAACCATCCTGATGGGAATACTCCGCAATACAACATATTCCATATTGCTAGGCTGTGGCTAATGAAGCTAACAACCAAGTGCAGTGACTGGCACATGCCAACACATGCCAGCTGCTTGCTTTGATGGATGTTCCCCACAAAACTGCATGGGCAAATCAGTTTGGAGTTCTGGGAGAGGGAAAGGCAAGGTGACACCAACACTTCTGCACCGCTGCCCCAGCACTTACCAGCAAAGCCTCTCCCCCTGCCCTGAGGTGGTGGGACTGGCCCAAAGTGTCGAGGATACATAGAAGCTGGATAGAAAGGCATGGCAGGTGGAGGTGGGAAAGGGAGAGGATGGTTCTGCCTGGAGAAATTTAATCCTTCTAGGATGCTCTGACGCATCTTTTCAACCTTGGCTGCCTGCTCAGCCTGTGAATGAAGAGAAAGTCACAGATGTTAAAATTCCAATTTCAATTGCATCAAGCTACATTTACAAAACAAATCCAAAGAAAGCAGAAAAGCAGCAGAGTGGGTAACTACTGCAAGCAGCTTCCATAAAGCTAGCCAGAAAATTACAGTCATCTCTCTTGCAGATTACTGCTAATAGTTCACTGACACTGGAAGTGTTCGTAAGAAAATCTTTATGGATTGACAGAGAGGTGGGAGTCTAAATCCTGAGACCACTTGGAATCTGGTAATGCAGAAACAGTTTACAAGTCAAAAAGGCCTTTTCAGAAAGGAACTGAGAAATCTCTGTCTGTAGTCTCTTGAACACTTAAAGCAGCCCTTTACCTTAAACAGAGTAACTGTCACAGACAGGGACTGCAAAAGGAAGTCTCCATAAAGAGGCTAAAGCGCACCTGGAGGCTTATAAACCTAAGAGGGACCACAACCATCACCAATATGTAATCTATGAGCAGTGTCCTGAATCAGAAACCACAGAATAGCTTCAGTTGGAAAAGCCCTTTAAGATCATTGAGTCAAACCATTCTCTAACTCTGCCAAGGCTGGGGCTAAACCATGTTTCTCAGCACCACATCTCTGCCCCTTTCAAACACCTCGAGGGATGGTGATTCAACTACCTCCCTGGGCAGCCTGTGCCAGTGTCTCACCACTCTTATGGGTAAAGAACTTTTTTCTAACATCTAATCTAAACCTCCTCTCCTCTACATTGGATCCATTTCCCCAGTCCTATATCACTACCTGACACCCTAAAACATCCCTCACCAGCTTGTATAATTATAGAATGGTAAGGTTGGAAGGGACCTCAAAGATCATCTAGTTCCAACCCCCTGCCATAGGCAGGGACACCTCCCACTAGTATAAGTCACTCAAGGCCTTGTCCAACCTGGCCTTGAACAGGGAGGGAGCAGCCACAACCTCCCTGGGCAACCTGGTCTCACCACTGTAGGCCCTCTTCAGATATTGAAAGGCCACAATAAGGTCTCATCAGAGCCTTCTCCTCTCCAAACTGAACAATCCCAAGTCTCTCAGCCTGTCTTCATAAGAAAGCAGCTCCAGCCCTCAGATCATCATCCTTTGTGGCCCTCCTCTGGACATATTCCAGCACCTCCAGGTCTTTCTTGTAATGGGGGGTTCTAGAACAGGACACTGTGCTCCCTCCAGGTGGGGTCTCACCAGAGTTCGGCAGAGGGGGAGAATTACCTCCCTCATCCTGCTGGCCACACTTTCTCTTGACGCAGGCCATGATCTGGTTGGCTTTCTGAGCTGCAGGTATCCACTGGCAGCTCATACTGAGGTCATTCATTCATTTCATCACAACTGCACTCAACTTTCAGTTTCCAGGGAGAAAACCCCAAAGCCTTTTACCTCTTTCTCTTTTAGCAGTAGAGAGATGAGCAGTGAAGTAAACACCTCAGCCTTGCGAGCACCTGGCAGCCACAGCTGCTCTGTCCCGCTCCCCAGGCTACTCACCTGACCATCACAGAGGTCAATGAGCGGAACTTTCTCCCGGCTTGCTTTGATGAGCTTGGTCTGGAATAATTTTCCATCAAAATACATCCAGGGACAGCAGTGCTCCCACGGGATGGGCTGGCCGCAGGCGTCGTTGGCAAAGAGCGCCATGTCGACACCGCTCATGAACAGCGCAGACAGCTGGATTCCTCGGGGGTCCAGGTTCTCAATCTGGTCAAAACAATGGGCAATTTGGAGAGGTCAGCAGCAGCTGGAGACCAAAGTCACTCCAATAGTTTGCACAGTCAGAATACCAGGTTGGAAGTGACCTCAAGAATCACCTGCTCCAGCCTTTCCGATCCCACCCTGCTTCCCATGTCTGGCCTGGACGCTGCCACAGATACCTGAGAGCCCAAGACTGGCAAAGAAACACAAAAAGCACCTTCTCAGAACTCTTACACCAGCAAAACTTTCACTGCTGGTCAGACTTCTCACATGTAAGGGCCAATCTGACTGGAAGGAGTATGTCACCTGAACATGCACAACTGCCACACTCAGGAAGCCTCCTGGGCCCATCCTTCCACTCCAGAGGAGAGAAATAAAATCAAGCCTCTCTATTTTCTCAACAATGCTCAATTTATCAATTTCTAACATCAATGTCTAATATTTTCATGTTTTATCTCAATTCACTATCAAGCAGTCAGCAAAACATCTTAAATACAAGACTCAAGGTTAATTTGTAGCTTGTAACCATTGATAAATACGCAGTGCAGAGGTTTTCAAAGCAAGGGAAGGCTCTGAAGACACTTGTAGGAAATAAGCAGTAAAAAAATGCCCTCAAAAACTTATTTCAAATGATCTTGTGCTTCTGCAGAATCTTGTGCAAAATCTCAGGTCTGAGCTCAGTGTCAGCATTCAGGTTTTGTTCCCAGGTATCACATTTCCCTCCCAACTCCTTCAGAATAGATTTTTTCTATTAGCTTGGCTCAAGATTGTGTTGCTGGAGTGTCTCTTACTGATGCTTACACATATGGCAGCTCTGGTCAGGATGCAGGCTAGAGACACAAAGGCAGAGTTTAAATGGTGAATAGCTGGTGGTGGAAGGAAAAAGGATTTGCTTGCAGAGAATGTATTTATAGCTCTGGCATAAGAAAATAGCACTGCAAGTGTTCTCTGCAATACTTCTGAAAATATCAGCCCTTTCTTGGGAACACTGGCAAGGCCTTGGCATTAAATGTTGAAATTAAACTGCATTACCTTGCTTATGCACAAGCAACCTTTAAGATCCGAAGACTATCCAGCTCATTTTGCAGCTGTGCAGCTGGGTTCAAACTCAGCTGCTGTCTTTCTGGCCCACTTCAATAAAAAGAGAAGCAGCAGCTTCAGGTGAAAACAGTAACAGCATCCCACCAAACACTTCTTCTGTCAGTTGCCCAACACACAGCAGGGCAACAAGTTACTCTTCTGGCAACAAGGTACAACTAACGCCTGGAGGACAATTTCTGTTGAACAAAAATATTGTCTGCTGCTGCTTTGTTGCAGTGGAGAAGGACAGCTCTTTGGGAACTCCTTCCTTAGACCTGAGACCAGCAATTTTCACAGTGGGGTTTCCTCCTCTTTGCATCAAATGAGGCAAGACTTTTGCTGACTCATACAGATACCTTTGCCAAAATCTCTGCCCCTAGATGTCATTAGCTCATTGTGCTGTGCTTTGGAAATGGACACTGCAGACAAAGTGGCTGACACAGTTGTCCAGCCTTGCCTGTAAAACTCTCATTGGAATTTCTACCAATGCCCATAGGCACAAACACTCAGTTCTGGGGAGTCTGGGATAGGTGACTTGAACCATGATCTCATGAGGCTTTAAAAGGCTCTCCACTATACTCTTAGTCCAACATTTGCCCTCTCACATGAGCTATGTACATTGCTTCTCAACACACAGGCCAGCTCACTGTCACTTAGGACAAGGCACTGCTCTTCATGCAACACAGCTTCTTTGGACTAGAGTCTCCAGGGTTCTCAAGGACCCAGTACGCACACAGGGCCTCCAGCACCTTGAAATGGAGTTCCAGCAAACACCTGAACGAGTCTTCTGATGAGCAGGATCTACATCAAGGCTGATTTAAAGAAATTAGCCACAATGAGTAGCACTCAAAACGTTTCTAATCCATCTCAGCAGCCAGGTCATCCTTATGTGCTGAAGCAAACAAGCAGCTCTGCAGGTACTCATCAGAGGTTCACTACAGCTGTCTTCATCCTCTGATTCTTCATATCTTCTTCAGCAATGGGGGACACACAAATAAATGTCTTCCTGTGGGGTCTTATTTATATGCTGTTGACATTAATTCTTTGGCATGTGGCAAGAGGCTTTTGTTCTTGTGTTAGCTCTGCCACTACTACTGCTAACAAGTGAATTCTCTCCTTGTTGGCTGACAAGTTCAAACATGTTCTGAAGAGGGTTGAGTTGTTTTCTTCTCCTTACATTTATAATAATTCCAAGATCTGGGTTTCCACAAGCAGACTGATTTGGTTTAGAGACTGAGGCTGAACTCCTTGCCAGAATAATACATGCAGGAATGCAACCCAGACTCTGCCCGTCACATACAGCAGAGAAGTAAGTCACTGGCTGGCTTTGGGAATGCCCCTGTAGACTTGGCACTAGGGGCAAAATATTCCTTAGAAAAGCCTGGAATTTGTGTAAGCTTAGTTATTGTGTCATCTGAGAAGAGCAGTGCCCCTCTGCAGTGTGTGCCTATGAACAGAACAAACCTGGCAACTAAGCACCTTCCTTTTCTTGTGGATTTCACCACAGCAGCACCCATCCAGACACTGATGGGAGCAGAACTAGGCAGCAGACTCTCCTGACTTGAGCCCCCTAGCATCTGACAGATTCTCTGAAATGCCTTCTTCACTATGAGGTTGTGTGGTGAAGAAGTGATCAGCATCTTACCCCCTTTGCTATCTATCAGTGCAGACAGGAGATGAGATCGCTTCCAGATGTGCATTTCCTATACACCCTAACACCTCCTATAGCTTCCAGCCATCAAACACACTACTGGGCCTAACATACATTATATTGAAAATAATTTCCATACAGAAAAATGCTTGCTTAAAGAACCCAGAGGACTGCATTATACTGTTTTCTGCAAAGAACTTCATAGTTCTGAGGAAAATTTGAAGAGCAAACAAAGCAAAAACCAAAGCTCTTACAGCTCAAAGGCTAGAAGAGGAAACCAGTTTCAGTGTGAGCAGAGGAGGGTTGAGTGGAGAAATCCCTGAGTGCCAGGATCTTGCACAGACAGACATCATGTTGCACTTTATTTGCCAGCTGAACAACTCTCCATTAGCTGCTGTGTTTCACTTCATGCAATACTGCTGTGTTTGAAAAAATTACAACATTTATGAGCTGATCTTTTTAATCCTCAAAAGAATTCTGTCTCCAATTCTGTATTAACACACACTTCCTCTTCTTCCTTCTGCATTTTCCCACTCAGGATTATGCAACTTTCTCTCCATTTCTCCACTTGGCTGCAAAAAATCTTCTGGATGCTGAATCGTGACAAAATATCCAGGTTGGTATTCAAAATCAGCCACATATGGAAGAAGTCTTTTTTTTTTTTTTTTCTCTTCTCAACAGAAGCATATCTGTTTCAAACTTCCAAGAGAGAATTCCTAAGGAAACTGTAAGCAAAGGCTGTGCAGCACAGAAGATGTTTGAGACTGTCCAGCCAGTGAAGCAGAACCGATTCGCGATCCTTGCAACGCTTCACAACACTACGCTTAACACTGTGGGAAGGCTTTTAGTGAGGCAGCCACACACACATCACTCACTACTAACAACATGGATCATCTGAGGATTAATCTCTTAATTATGGAAGTTCTAGTTCCAAATTACCTTGAGTTCCTGAAGCTGGTCAGGTTCATACAGTTTCGGAGACAACGCCTGGGCAAGAAAAGCATCGAGTTCCTGGCGGCGAAGTATCCGAACCCCCGGCCACTGTACCATATACCTGCAGGGGAAGGGCTGCATCACTCACAAGCTTCAACAAGTACACCAAGAGGTGTTCTGTGAGATCACAACTCACTAGAAACAGCTCCTTTGTTCAACAGACTCGTCTTGTTTGTTCAGCCTGGAGAAGGCTCCAGGGAGACCTTAGAGCAGCCTTCCACGATTGGAAGAGGGCTGCAAGAGAGCTGGAGAGGGACTCGTTACAAAGGCCTGGAGTGACAGGATGACGGGGAATGGTTTCTAACTGCAAGAAGCTGGATGGAGACTAGACATTAGGAAGAAATTCTTCTCCATGAGGGTAGTGAGGCACTGGAACAGGCTGCCCAGAGAAATTGTTGAAGCTCCAAGCCTGGAAATGTTAAAAGCCAGGCTGGATGGGACCTTGAGCAACCTGGTCTAGTGGGAGGTGTCCCTGTCCATGACAGGAGGTTGGAACTGGATGAGCTTTAAGGTCCTTTCCAACCCAAACTATTCTATGAGTCTAACATTGCATAAAGAGATGAAATGCATAGAGTGCATTCTATGATTCTATGACTTGAATGGCTAAAAAGGCTAGAACACTAAAAAGATCTTAAATTCAATTTTGCTTCAATTCCTGTAGAAGAGTTCCTGGCTGTGAATCAGTTGTGCAAACTCTGCTTCCAGTGAGGAAGGGGAAGACAGGTCATCGAAATAAAGTTTAAAACAGAAGTAGATTCTGTCACATCTAAACATAAAATAATCTAAAGATTAATGGTCTTTATAAAAAACAGATGAATGGTAAAAGGACTTTGTGACTGCATTTTCCAGATCAGGCATTACTCAGACATTCTCTATCTGGTGACTTCAATGCTCACCATGTCTTAATGAGCAATTCCTGTATGACAAAGTCATAGGAGAGAAACATGCTATCAGTGCTTTGAAATCAGAGCAGAGCAGATTTAGATTGGATGCTGGGAATGAGTTCTGCACCATGAGGGTAGCGGAACACTGGAGCAGGTTGCCCAGGGAGATATTCAAGGCGAGGCTTGACAGGGCTCTGGGCAACCTGCAGGGGGTTGGGCTGGATGACCTCTGGAGGTCCCTTCCAACTCGACCCATTCCAAATGAAAGGAGGAGCTCTGCTTTAAGATACCATTTGGACTATTTTTTTGGTATATTTGCTATCCTGTAAGAAGAGAAAGATGAGATTCAGTGCTCACGAGGTAAGGAAAGTGTCAAACAGAACTAAAGACTAACTGGCATTTATCCCTCTGAGCAATGGCTTGCAGTCTGTTATGTGCACCATGCTAACCTGGGATTCTGCCAGATTTCTTAGGTTAATTGGATTGAAACAATCACCTCTTCCCAATAAGGTATGCATCTCTCCAATCCTCAGTCCATGTTCTATATGAAAATTAAACAGGCAACTGGTTTGGGCCTTGTTACTTTCCCTTTGAAAAGATTAAGTACAGAATGAGTACTGCAACTGCTGGTTGCTATCATCTCAACTAGAGGAGCAATTCAAACACAGGGAACTGACAGCATAACTAGCAGAACCCTGCATCTTGGTAAACTGCTATGAAGTTGCTCTGAAGAACTCTCACTTTTGCTTTTTAACTTCACCAACACAGCCTCCAAGAGCCCAAATCTTATTTGTTAGTAAGGTGAAGCCTGAAGTGTAGTAAGGGTGAACAAATTCAAATGCTACAGTGGCCTCTTTGCAACCTGAGATTCTTTTTGTTCTCCTCCCCCAGTGCCTGAAGCATGAAACACATGTTTCTAAGACCCAGCAGCAATGTTCTGCAAGCAAAACAGCCTCCTTCTCCTCGTGATGTTGCATACATGAACACCTTCTCCGCTCATGATTTAATACCAAGTTAAATATGTCAGAGAAGTAACGGGGTCAAGCCTTGCCTTGGTTCTGTTTGACCTTCAGGGGACACTGACCTTAGCACACAGCAGAGCACCATAAGATGAGTGGGCACGTTAGTTGGGTTGAGCATTGCTGGTGTATCTGATCTCATACAGGCCAAGAACGCCCTCATTCTTCGGTTCTTGTCTTCCACTGCTTTGCCCAGCCACAGCTTCTTCAGGTTAGGACAGGTCCATTCCCTGAATGCAAGTGCTTCCACCAGCTCAGGGGTCTGAGGAGACTTTCCTTTGTAAGCAGCCCATTCTTTAATGATCACTGGTGAAACTGCAGAACAGCAACAGTGGAAAGAAAACACTCCCAGTTAAAAAGTAGCCTTCAAACTGTCTGCAAGAGAGTCTGATCCAAAGGGCTTCACTTTGTGACAGCTACCAGTGCTCTGGGTGACACTGCCAAACTCTGGATGGAGCACCTTTCACCTGCCAGCCCTTACAAATCAAGCAAACCACCTGGACATGAGGAATGTGACATTAACCCTTTCAAATTCACATGCAACATAAAAGCACCACATGGATTCTTCTAGAATGAACAGCATCATCTGACAAAGTTTTTCCTCTAAAGTATTTGGGTCATCGATCCAAAGCCACAGGAAGAAATAAAGGTAGGAACAAAAATATATCCCACCTGTGGTCTTTTCAGGAAAATGTGACCCCAGGGATTTTAGCCATATCAGATTTAAAACTTAAGACTCATAGAATAGCTTTGGTTGGAAAAGACCTTTACAATCACTGAGTCCAACCATTCTTTTACCTCTGCCGAGGCTGGGCCTAAACCACATCCCTCAGCACCACATCTCTGCCTCTCTGAAACACTTGCAGGGATGGGGGGATTCAACCACCTCCCCAAGAAGCCTTTCCCAGTCAAAAAGTTTCTCACAGAATCACAGAATTATTGAGGTTGGAATAGAGCTCTGAGATCACCAAGTCCAGCCTATGCCCTAACACCACCACATCAAGCAGACCATGGCACTAAGTGCCACATCCAATCTTGCCTTAAACACCTCTAGGGATGGCGACTCCACCACCGCCCTGGGCAGTCCATTCCAGTGTCTAATTAGCCTTTCCATTAGGAAGTGCTTCCTAACATCCAACCTAAACCTCCCCTGGTGCAGCTTCAGGTCATGCTCTCTCCTCTCAGCACAAGCTGTCCAGCTTAACCCTCCCCTGAAACATCTACAGGCCATTTTCTCTCATCCTACCTCTTCTTAACTGGAAGACCAGCCCCAGCCTGGTTCTGACCTCCTTTCAGGTAGTTGTAGAGACACCCTTCTCCAGAGCCCCTTCTCCAAGCTGAACAACCCCAGTTAGCTGCTCCTCACCAGCCCTGTTCTCCAGACCCTTCACCTGCTTCACTGCCCTTCTTTGGACATGTACCAGCCCCATAATGTCCCTCTTGGGAGTGAGAGCCCCCAAACACAGAGTTTGTTTGCAGCTGCTCAATGGAAGGAGGTCTCCTATGGGTGGGTTTGCTGTTGTGGGGCTTTTTGCACACAAATTTTACAAACATGACTTTGAAAGCAGTGTAGCGAATAGAAAGGCTTTTGTGGTGAGGAGGGGAGCAGTTCTGTGTCTGCCAAGCTCCCTTCCATCCAAAGCTAAAGAGACTCTTCAACTCTATATTGCTGCTAAATCATCTCCTTTTTATGCTGGAAGACAACCAAACAGAACACAAGTTCAAAACAAAAAGCAAAGTCAAGAGTGAGTAATGATACCTTTGGCCTTGGAATGACCCCAAATTTGACACAGCTCAAAATCTGTTTGCAACCTTAACTCAGAGCCCAGTTATGCAGTGTGGAAAGATTCAAGGAGCTTGTTAGTGAAGCTTCAGGTTACAGCCTGCAGAGATTCAATTGCAGGAGCACAGATCTGCTCTTTCTGCTGGAAATCTCGGTCACAGATCAAGCAGAGCAGCACTGGTGCCAGGAGAGCCCTTACAGCTACAAAGTCTTCTTCAGCAATCAGACATCAGCCTTACAAGTAATTTTATAGTTAGGACAGGCAAATCATGGTAGGGGTGGTAACTGAGATTAAAAATGGACCCTCCAGAACATACCTTTTGCTTTTCTGGAGTAAAATTAGTCCAGCGTTACAGCTGCAGTTTGTAGAGCTCAGGGTAAGTTCTACCCAGACAACATGAAGCAATGAACATAAATATTCTGATATATTTAGTTGGTAGCCTCACTACAAAATCATGTTCTATTTTGGTTGCTACCAGTTTTCTATGCCACCAAGCTATGTAAGATGGCTGTAACAGCCAGCAGAGCCACTCCGTTACCAGAGCATGGCTTAGCACTCTGGTTTTCACTCCATGGTTAGGTCTGGGAACATGGAACAAAAAAAGGGATGGATTTTATGTTGGTTTTCAAAGACTGAATTGTATTAAGTCACAGAAGCAAGAGATCACAGAATGTTAGTGGTTGGAAGAGACCTCTGGAGATCATACAAGTCAAAATGCCCTGTCTGAGTAGGATCACCTAGCACAGGTCACACAGGAACACATCCAGACAGGGCTGCAAAGTCTCCAGAGAAGGAGACTCCACAACCTCTATGGGTAGCCTGTTCCAGGGCTTTGTCACCCTTACAGTAAAGAAGTTCTTCCTCACATTGAGGTGGAACTTCCTGTGCCGCAGTTCCCATCCATTGCCCCTTGTGCTATGCCAGGGCACAAGTGAGCAGAGGCTGTCCCTGTCCCTTCCTTCCTGAGCCCCAGCCCTCAGATATTGATAGACATTGATCAGATCCCCTCTCAGCCTTCTCCTCTCCAGCCTAACCAGCCCCAGGGCTCTCAGCCTTCCCTCATCAGGCAGTGCTCCAGTCCCTTCAGCATCCTTGTAGCCCTCTGTTGGACTCTCTCCAGCAGATCCCTGTCCCTCTTGAACTAGGGAGCCCAGAACTGGATGCAGTATCACAGATGAGGCCTCACTAGGGCAGAAGGGGAGGAGAACCTCCCTCAATCTGCTGGACACACTCACTCTTAAAGCATTTGAGCCCTCTCAGGAAAGAGGAAGTGTGAGGCTACTATGCAGAACACTTTAATCTGTGTGTTAGCAGTGAAAAAGCTCAAACTGGTGACAGCTGACAGAATAGTTGTGTTCTGGGGTTCTTCCTTCCTCTCCTTCAACTTCCTTTTGCTGGCGAAGGTGACACCACTAGCTACACTCTGTTGTTCAGTGTGGATGCCCAGGCAGATGCAAACTGTGCACATCACATCTAAGCCCCCTCAGATGACCAGCTCCTCCAACTCCTGTAACAGACGACAGCAGCACAGGGATGGGGCTGTACAGAACACAAACCTTTCAATACTGTTTCTTTCCCATATGAAGACCTCAGACTTAGAAGAAGGGACTGTTTTATGTCTGTGTTTTCACACTGAAATTCAATATTCAGACCTGGTTCAAAGATTCAACCTGGGAATAACAACTTCCACAACCCTATGAAGACCTCAGGCCACAGGAAGAGCACCCTCTGCTTGCTTCCTGTAGAGGTCACACTGAGGATCCAGCCTGCCTTCAAAATTCTGCAAAGTAATGGTTATTTTGGGAAAGTTACCCATGCCTCTTGCAGAAAGCTTTAATAAGAAGTCACTGTGAATGATGAGCATGAGGAACTGCAGCACTGTTCACCTAAATTTAGCATTTGACTTAACAGATGAATCGAGGACTTGTCCACAGCCACTTACTTCTCCAGGGCATTTCTTACACCTTTGACAACTCTGTGCTGGGCCTGCTGCCAAATACAGTCTTCCTCAGCTACTAAGGATCTTTGTCCTTAGAGCAATGTTTTGTGTTTTCCTTCCAGGACTTCCACTTGGAGATAAGCAATGCCTACCCTGAAGGCTACATTAGCTACAGGCAGCCCTCCTGATCACACTGAACGTCCACCTGCTGCTCATCAGCAGACCTGAACACTCGAAGCTGCAACTGTACATCATCTTGACATCTGCTTGGATCACTGCCCTCACCACACTTCCAGGTCAATCCAAGTAAAAAGGGTCAGTTTCAGTCTGCATTAGGGTATCCTGCTGATAAATATGTGGCTGTTATTACAGCCTCCAAGTCACTGGTCACAGCACCCTGCACACTCAAGCTGCCTGTTAGAGCCCCTGGTGGTAACCATAACTCACTCTCTCTGCAGTTTATTCTTCATGAACTGAAGGTGGGGTGTGAGGTACCCCAACACCAGCTAGCTAATGCAGATTATTCAAGCCTCACTTTTAACCTTGTAATCTCTACTGACAGCACAGCTTGAGCTAAGCATGCTTGATTTTGCAGAAGGGCAACTGCCCAAGACACGGCTTCCCTTTTGGCAGGAGCAGCATCAGCTGAGGCCATCCTTGATGGAGAACAGTACATCACAAGGTGGTGAGGCTTAAAATAACAAAGCTTTGCATCCAAGCAGCAGTTACAACAGCTTGTACAAGCCTGTGTTTCTCCACCGAGTGGCAAGGGCAGATGGTTTCATCCACACATGGATTTATCAGAAGATGGGAAGTAACCTGTCTCAGAGCTTGAGAAGAAGGGCGAGTCAGACACTCTGTTCCCATCACAGCCAGAGCTCTGCCCTTGGCAGCAAAAGCACAATCAAGAACTGTGTGATTCAAGCTTTTCACATCCTCTGGGAGCAGACATGATGACATATACAGCAAAGGCATTACTTAGCAATGATCACTGAAGAACCTCACCCACTACTGCTTCCAATGGATCTGTTGCTTTTTATTGGCTTTTCAACTACATTAAAACAATCATTATTTAGAAGACAGGAAGTCATCCATCTTGAGAAAGATTCCTTAGCCTGTTGTCTATACATTTAGCAGTAATACTGATATCTCAGCTTATTCTGTATTTTTCACAGTCACTTGCAACTGATTTGTGCACAATTACTACGTTGCTGGGTCTATGAGCTGTACAACAGACAACATTGTTGCTATGAGTATAATCTTTATCTCTCCACATAAATCTTAAGGGCAACACACAATTCCTTTAGAAATTGATTATTTTAATGTCCCTTAATTCTCACATTTTTCTCTTGATTGTCTTCATTACTCTGTTTCATAACTGATTTTTGAGGGCAGCAAGAAAATTCAGACACTGAAGGAGAATCAGTATGACCAGTTCATTACAGCCCAAGCCCTCGGAAAAGTTAGCTTGAGCTAATGAGTGTGACTAATCAACCTGAGAAATTGCCATTGCAGACACTATTCTCTCTCTTTCTGTCTTGCACAGCCTGCCCAGATCTTGCTGCTTTGTAAGAGAAACGACCAAAATCACTGTATGCAGCAACACAGCCCTCTTAAAGCAGATGTTTGCCTCTTAGCCCAAATCCCTCTTCACTAGCAGTGTTAGCAACTAACATTTGGGCAGAGGTCCAAGTATTTTTTGTAGTTGTTAAGAGTGTGGTCAGTCCCAAGATAGAAGTAGGTCAGTAGCTGGATGTGTCCTGCAGCAAGATTTGCTGGAGCTCCTGTAACTAAACCCAGTCAGCAGTAGTGTTCTTAAGACTCCATTGAGAATAAACCTCTGAAAAGCAGCATAAATGAGGAGAAAATTGAGATTCTATACATTTCCCCAGCAGCCTCCAGAGAGAATTCCAGATTTACAAGATAAAAACATTCTGAAGACTGAAAGAGACCTTCACCACTCAGCTGCTTCCCCACTACAAACACTGTAGTACAATTTTAAGGACAGAAGTCTAATGAGGATAAATGACATCACTATTTTAATCCTGAAATAACCCTGTGACCTGAAATACTTACTACGCTATGTGAGTCTAAAGAACTCAGTTTCTGACAATGCATGTGCTGAGGCACTGCTCAGGCAAGGGAAATGCTAATTCCCACAGCAGAACTCGCCAAGATCGAGTTTTTCAAGCAGTATTGGAAGCTGATCATCTCCAGCGCAAAAGTACAGAACCATTTCACAACTAAAAATGGAAGGAGAAAAGGGAATGAACATAAAATTTACAGCTGATTCTCCTGTTCCCCCCCAGGAAGCCTTTGAATAGTGCTTTCAAACCCTGCAAAGAGCTGACTCTCAGTCTAGTGACAGCAGACTCCCATATATAAATACTTGTGCTGCTGCTGTCATTCACTTAATGCTTCAACATTCCTTTAACCTTTACAAGATGCTACTGTAAAGTTCAATCACTTCCTTGTATGCATTTCATTAGAAGAAGAGCTCTAGAATGAGGAAGTTGAATTTTCTGGAATGGCAGTAATTTCTGGAAGCAGAGGACTTAAAAGAGACAGCTTCCAGATTAATAGGAAGATTAACATTCTCCTCTCTGAGCAAAAGGAACTTTTGACCTGACTGTCTGCAGAAGCTCAGTCTGCCTATTCCCAGGTTTAACTCCAATGACTTTACAACTGACTTCTGTCCATTTCAAACCAGTTTTTTACATGACAGTAAGATCCTACAGACCTGCAAATGTCACTGAAGGACACCTCAGCACACATTTGGGCAAGCAGGGTTAAGTTAAGAGAAGCACCTCTCATTTGGGAAGAGTATGTAAATTGGGATTTATGGCCACCTGCCCTAATCAAGTTCTGCCCTATACTCTGAAGCTGACATCACAAACTGGCATCACTTGCTGCAAGCCCGATGGCAGCTTGAGCACACGTTTGAACACCCAACACCCAAGGCTTGCTTAGAAATGGTATCATTTATAGCTCTGACACTACTCCAGCAAATAATATTTCCAATTGACATCTTTTTCTATTATCCACAGGGTCAAATAAGCCTTAAATCCCTCCAGCCTTAGCTGCACCAGTGAAACCTTAGCAACTCTTTCCATTCGAATCCCAGCAGGGATGGGTATGGAAACATAGGTGAGGGAAGGAAAATAAAGCATGGATTCTGCAAGCACTTACATTCTGGTGGCAGTCTGTTCTTTCTAAAGGCAAGCCTTTCAGTTTTCTTTCTGCTTTCTGCCAAACTAAAGAGGACTCCGTAAACATACTGACGAACTGGCCTATAAAGGAGAGCAGCAGGAGGCAGGTCTTTGTTGGCTTCATCTTCTATAGAAACGGCAATTTTGATTTCACCCTTTGGCAGGAGAGAAAGCAGAAAAAAGGCACGTTACAGCCAGCAGAAGGGGGTTGGTTATGCATGGTAACTCAAGCCAGCTCTCATATTAACCTCGGCTAGTTAAGAGAAATTTGCTTCAGCAGTAAAGTGATCTCAGGTAGGTGAAGGTAGCACTGCAGAGGATTGTCCTACAATCCACATGCTTTCCTCCAGTAAGTCTCCTGGCTCCAATTATGCCTGTGGCTTTCCTCTTTCTCTTCTCCATCATACATCTCTTTTTTTTTTTTTTTTCCCCTGTCTGGACTATCTGCAGATGAGGGTTACCTAAGTACTAATGTTCAAATATGGATAATACAAAGAGTGAAATGGCACAGAAGGAAATACAGTAATGTGCTTGCAGACAGCCAAAGCACGTGTGAAGCTGCTCTAGATTTCAGACAGTTAATTTAGGAAACATCCATCCTGGCTAAAACCAACAGCCTGAGTTTTTGGGGCAAGGATCTGAAACAGTACTGGGGACAGGCTGTATAAACACCACCATGTTGAGAAGAGCTACTCAAAAGCTCCTGACTGGGAGTGCCATTAACAAGGCTGATCTGGAATGTATCTAACAGAAGACATAGTTTATATTTTATGTACATTTTAGGCTTTCTCAGCAATAAAGGAGGCAAGAACCTTCCACTACCACCTCTCAGAACAGCAGCAGCATTCTGTCTCTGCGTTCCACCCTGTTGAGATTGTCCTGGAAGATGACTGCCTTTGCTGCACTGCTCCCAGGGACCAGCTTTGATTTGCAACACTGACAAATGAGTGCTTCATTTTGCTGCCTTCACTTCAGCCCCCTCCACTGCAGCTCCCCTGGTAATGAATGCTGTGGGTGACACCTGGGACTGAGGACATGAGGACACTGTTGGGTTTAACTCAGGCAGTGCTGCTCTAGGTATGAACTATGTCTTAACAGGTCTCTGCAGCATGGCCTGGTACACCTCCCTGTGCCCATCTCACAATGCTGCCCCTGAACAACGAGACACCTGTTAGTGTACACAGGGTATCCTGGAGCTCCCTCTGCTTTCTTCTTCAAAAACACTTCAGAGAATGAAGGAAAAGCACAGTCTCAGCTAGGACTGATTCCCTTCTGCAGCCACCTCCAGATGGAGAGGTGATTCACCCCCTTTACTCTGCTGAGACCCCACCTCGAATACTGCTCCCAGTTCTTGTGTCCCCACCATAAGAGGGACATAAATCTGTTGGAACAAGTCCAGAGGAGGCCACGAAGACGATCCAGGGGCTGGAGCACCTCTGCTATGAGGACAGGCTGAGGGAACTGAGGGTGTTCAGCCTGGAGAAGACTCCAGGGGGATCTTAGAGCTGCCTTCCAATAGCTGAAGTGATCCTACAGGAAGGCTGCAGAGGAATTTTTTACAAAAGTGTCCAGTGACAGGACAAGGGCAAACGGAGTTAAATCGAAGGGGAATAGGTTTAGGTTGGATCTTGGGAAGAAATTCTTCACTATGAGGGTGGTGAGACTCTGAATGGATTGTCTAGAGAGGTTAGGGGTGCTTCCTCCCTGGAGATGTTCAAAGCCAGGCTGGATGGGGCCTTAAGCAACCTGGTGTAGTTGAGAGGTGTCCCTGCCCATGGCAGGGGGTTTGGATTAGATGATTTCTGAGGTCTCTTCCAGCCTGCCTGAGCCATTCTCTGACTTTCCATCCCCACTGGGAGAGCATTTCTCAGATGCAGACATCTAAAGTATTTCCTCCCACTGTGAAACAGGACACAGCAAGTTGGGCAGGAGTGTTGATCTGCTTGAGGGTAGGAAGGTTCTACAAAGGGACCTGGCCAGACTGCATAGATGGGCCGAGGCCAACCACGTGAGGTTCAACAAGGCCATGTGCTGGTTCCTGCACCTGGGCCACAACAACCCCACAAACACTCCAGACTTGGGGCAGAGTAGCTGGAAACTGCTCAGCAGAAAAGGACCTGAAGGTGCTGGTTGACAGCATCTGAAGATGAGCCAGAGGGTGCCCAGGTGTCCAAGAAGGCCACCAGCATCCTGCTCTGGGTTAGGAATGGTGTGGCCAGCAGGATTAATGCTGTGATCGCCTCCCTGTACTCAGC
>VWYK01128374.1:10670-36633 GCA_013399775.1 Semnornis frantzii | reverse complement strand
GAGGTACCAGGATGATAAATTTCAAAACCTCCTTCCCGTGACCATACTGTAGGCATCTACAGCAGAAATTCTGTGTTTTCAGTTGCAGTAGGGCATCAAGCAGTCATAAACGAAACGTAGTTTTGATAATGTGATCCGATACCACGTGATGGGACCGCCTCTGTTTCAGTTACAAAATGGTACAGCATGTACAGTCATACAGCAAAGACTTGGTTGAAAGATGCTTCCTGCTAACCCTTATCTCGGGTAGCTGTAAGTTGAGTAGTGCCCATATTTTGGATGTACTCAGATGCACAGATCTTTGTTCACCTATGGAGTAATTTACAGTGGTAGAAGCCTGTCATCTTCTTTAAGATAGTCAAGCAGAGTTCCAGTTTTCTGGTACACTTCACATACTTGGATGAGTGGCAAAGAACTGAAACTGTTCTTTCATGAATGCAGCCCTCTTGTGTGGCTGACATCTACCTGTCATTTAACTTTTGTCTCTGAGCTTCTACACGTGCTCCTCGTCTGTTCTGCAGCTTGCATCTATTCCTCCTTTTGATCCTCAGTTTTCTGCACTCTTCATTCTCCTGAGATACCTGGGGCGGGGGGGGTGTTCACTCTCGTTCTTGTGCTCGCTTCTTCCTGACTGCTGTGGGAAGCAGTCCTGTGGAAAGATCTCTGCTCTTCTGTTGTCAACTTCCAGGGTGTCCCGTGAACTTATACAACTGGAGTGTGTTTCCCGTGGTCAAAATCTTCAGATATTTTTGTCGCCTTCCTTTAGTGACCCTATTCTGATCTTAGGCAAGCAATGATCTACTTTCATCTGGCCTCTAACTTTAAACTGAAGGCTGAGATGTAAAGGAGTCACTCAAACACCACAGTAAAACTGCAGAAATATTTTTATGCTTGCAGACCTGAATATTTTTCCTCCGTATTTGAAAGGGAATCACAACTCTTCTTTTCGGTGGTGTTTTCTGTTTTGATTTTATGTTGGTTGTTGTTTGTTTCTTTTCACTGACACTTAAAAGGTGGAAAACAGATCCTGAACAGAACTGGAGCTTAATGTAAAAATCAGTAGCAAAAGTAGGTAGTGGGAAGCGTGCTACAAAAACGGGCTTCTTAGCAAGTGTGCCATCAGGCCATCTTGACTACCTTGCCCAGTTAGTAGTTACGTGAAGGTGCTACTCTGTAGAGGGGGTGCATGCAGTGATGCCATTCATTTGCAAACAGTTTAGAATACTGGAATTCTAGGTTTTCTCTCTGCTTCTTAGAAATGTTACAGTGTGTGCACCTTAATTTTGGAGTGCTTCCTAAGGTCGGGAGCTTACTTTCAAAATGCCCATTGCTATGCTCACGTTTTATTAGCAGACACTTATTTTGTGTTATATGTGCATATGACTTTCATGATTGTTTTACAGAGGATGTTTGAAATACTTCATTAATGGTTTTCATTATACTATGTTATGTCCTAGGCACTGGGTGTGGGGGTCTGTCTTTAGCAATAAGTATTATACACTATGTGTATATCTGTTTATGTATGGAAAACAAATACGGAACATGTAATGATGGTGAAAATACACTGCACAGAGAGCAGATCGTGCATTTGGCAGCCATTTTGCACCAGCCTGAACAACCCAAATAAAAAATTGGAGATCACAAGGAGAAAATGAACTGGTGTGAAAAGTCATTAGAGTGAATGTCCCTTTCCATACACACTGAGCCTGTGTGTAAGCAGTAGATGAACCAGCCTTTTTCTGTGGCTTGAAAACCCAAAGCTAGTTCAATTGCTGTTTACTTCCAAGAGCAACCTACCCACCTTTAAAACTGGCCAAAGCCATCTCTGTTCAGCTGTAGCCACATGCATCAGTGTATTGTCACTAAACACTCTGAGAGGCAGCAGTGCACTATTAAATCTTCCATGAGAGAAGCAAAATACTTTCTTCTGTGATTCGTTTGTTGGGGTTTTTTTGTTTGTTTGTTTTTTTGTTTGTTTTTTTTTATAATAGCAATAATATTGACTGCGTTCTAATACTCACAATAAAGGTCTGTTGAGATTGTTACGTGCCTGGGCTCCCATTCAGTGAACTTTCCTTCTGTTGAGGCAGTGAATGCTTGTATACATTTTAGAGCATTAAGGAATCTTCAGTTGCACTTTTAACCTGTAGTCAGTTGTGTGTAGTCATTAATACTTGTTTATTTGTATACACTGCAAAGCTTTAGGGAATCTTCTGTTGTACTGTAGCCTCTGGGGAAATTACTCAGTAAATCATTTACACTTATCGTGTGGAAAAGTTATCAGAAGATTTTTCTGTTCCTGGACTACTTTGGTGTTTAACAGTTACAGGATTTGAGTATTTCAATGCACACAACACAGAATCAGAATCATGAAAGTTATAAAAGACCTTTAAGATCAAGTCCAACCATAACTACTATGACCACAAAACTATGCCACATCTACACACTTCTTGAACACTTCCAGAGGTGGTGACTCCACACACCTCCCTGGGCATCCTGTTCCAATAACTCTGTTTTCCTAATGTCCAGTCTAAACTTTCCCTGACATAATTTAAACCCATTTCCTCCTCTCCTATCACTAGTTCCGGGTAGTTGTAGAGAGCAATCAGATCTCCCCTTAGCCTTCTCCAGGCTTAACAACCCCAGCTGTCCTGAACAGTCTCAAGTCTGCCCTCTGGAAGTCCATGGTAGCAGTTTTGCTTCACCAGGAACTGAGAATTCTGTCGTTTCATGATCACTTAGTCCAAGATGGCCTCTGACTACCCCATCACTCACCAGTTCCCTCGCTGTTTGTAAGCAGTAGGTCTAGTGAGGCAGTTCCCCTGATAGGCTCATAGATTGTTTCCTCTCTGCTGTGTTGTATTTCCAGCAGACATCTACTAAATGAAAGTCCAGCAGGAGAACAAGGGCTGGCTCTTTGGAGACTTCTGCCAGTTGCCTGTAGAATACCTCATCAGCCTTCTCATGCTGGTTGGGTGGTCCGTAACAGTTGAACTCATGTTTGTCTGCAGCAGACTCAGTGCCACATAAATGCTCCCATGATCAGAGGAACGAAAATTCTGCTTGTGGTCCCAGCCCCTGAGCCACACATTCATCAGCTGTGTTTTCCTATTCCTTTCACTTCAGTGCTGTCTTCCCTGCCACTAAAGGTACTGAAGAAAGCAACCCCTGTGCTGATCCTTCAACTGATCATCCCAGTGCCTTGAAGTCCTATTTAATTGCTTTTGTGGTTCTGTACTCAATCTCATTGCTTCCAACCCATATGACCAGTAATGGATAATAATCAGAGGGCTGTACCAGACTAGGGAGTTTCCTGGTAGCATCTCTGACCCACGGGATGAATCCAGTTGGCATGTGGCCCTCTTCCACTCAAAAGGGAATCATCTGAAACAATTACTCTCTTTTTTTTTTTACTTAACACAAGTAGTCCTAATGCGTGGATCTGGCTGAGTCACCCCAGATGACCTCCAGCGCACACTGGCACGTAAAGGCAACTGGGGAGGTGAGAGAGGCCAGTAGGGGATTTGCCTGCTGATCAGGGACGTGTTTCCACTCCCCCTTGTCTTTTAGGTCTCTTCATATTGCCTGGTGGCAGGAGGGGAGAGGATCCTCTGCTTTTTGGCAAACCTCTGCTGCTTTTGCTTCAGTGTGTGACTATACCAGTCTATTTCTCTCTCACACTCTCTTCTATGTTCACAATATTCACAATGATGGCATCTCTTGGTGTGGGCAGAGGTTTTGTACCTTTGTACAATGTTGTTACAAAATAACTTCAATTTGCTTTTAGTGATTAATTTTAATGTTGCCTACAAGCTGTTGTTCTGCTGCAATAGAAAACCAAGAAACACTAAGAAATTTCTCTTAAGACATCCTGTGTACCAGGGCATAAAATAAGCAGAAGATAAAACTGAAAAATCTCAAGAATTTGCTAATAGAGAAATTGTTCTGTTGTTCAGAGAAAAGATAGATATGATTATAAATGTAACAATATTTTAAAAATTTAATTCTTAAAATCATCATTGAAGAGACTATTTCAAAGCAGTCTCTCAAATTTCAGTGTCAAGGCCAAATTCCGATCTTGGAGTAATAAACTGGAACCCTTCTAGTCAGTAGGCTTAAGAAAAGTTTCCCTCACTCACAGCAAACATCTTGCCAGCCCAGTGTCTTGTCTTCAGCAGATACACAGTGGCAGCATCTGCAGAAACACATTGACTATAAAAGATCTGTACAAAATGGTCTTTCCCTTACTCTGTCTTCTGGCAAACTGAGGTTTCCTTTACCAAAGCCTTTATGAAGTTTTATCAGTCACTGACAGACCTGTGCTCCATCAGTTCTATGTGTCTTTTTTTTCATTCCTTTCTCTGCAGGACATCAGGTGACAAACCAAATCCCACTGCTTTGTTGTGTGGCAGAAGGCATGTTTGTCCTTGAACTTTAATTCTGACTCTGTTTCTGTATGCTGTTCCCTTCAGTTCAGAGAAGGTGAAGTATTATGTTAACAAAAAGACTAAAAGTAGTTTTGTCCTACCAGTGGCAGAAATCTGGCACCTTATTGCCGTCCTGTGTGTCTAGCTGTGCCTCTTCTCACTCCATTAGCTTGTTTTTGTCAAACACTGAATCTATTCAGTGTGTAAACCTACATTCTGGGGATTGCATGCAACCTACCTCCAGTCTGGGTTGCAGAACTGACTTCTGCTTGGACTTTCAAAGCAATCTGCAGCCCAGATGTCACGAGAATGAAATAAATCTTTTTTGACCTTGCATCACTGTGGTACTATTTGATAGAGGAAAACTGTCTTATCTCTAATGGAAAAAAAAAAAAAAAAAAAGGCATTTCACCTGTCCAAGAAATGTTTCCATTCCACAGAGTCAAAGGCAAATCCAAATGCTCTAACAGGGGCTTCTTAAGATTCTTCTGTTACTGAAGGCACTTTGTTGGCTGGTAAATTATAACATGAAAAAAAAAACCTGAGAAGTCCTCTCCTCACTTTTCTGATCTAGCCAAGTTTAGTATAGAAGTTACTGGAACTTCCCCATCATTCTTGCACTCTGAAGAACGTGTCATGCATGAAGTGACTGAAACTGGTATTATCTGGTAGGGCTATGCTGTTCTCAGTGTCATCTTTTAACATATATCACATGGAGACTCTTGAAAAAATCAGAGATGATTTGGGTTAGTCTTCTTATTGCCATCTGTGCCAAAATCATGCAAAGAAGATTGAGGTGAATGTCTCTTGATTAGGAGGACATGTACCAAATGTAAAATATAGTTATGTTCTATCTGTAAGTGTAATAAGTTAATAACAAAAGGTGTAGTCTATGGTTTTACAGTTTTCTTAAAATGTGTGAGAGAATTGTCCTATATTGGTGAGTGATTTATCACAGAAAAGCAGATTATTACTTAAAAATAAATTAACTAATTGACATGCTTGCAATGTGCAGCCTCATTCA
Source organism: Semnornis frantzii (assembly GCA_013399775.1). NCBI lineage: Eukaryota > Metazoa > Chordata > Aves > Piciformes > Ramphastidae > Semnornis > Semnornis frantzii. Next base: position 31,182 of record VWYK01128374.1, on the reverse strand, counting down.
GGAGGGTCCCTTAAGTTAGTTTCTTAAACTTAGATTGACTTCTCATGCTCATGTTTTATTTGGGTGAAAGCGACTTTTCTGTGGGTGTAGATATTTGTATTTGTACACAGGAATCATTTACCCTTGGGCTTTTCACTATTTGAGAAGTGTGGTTGCCCAAAGAATCCGTTCTGCTAAGAAAATACATGCAAAACCAGGACAATACTTTTCCCTTGAGGTTTGTCATTTCAGTATTTCATCACACTGACATTTCTCGTTCAACAATAAATATCTAGATTGAGGAACCTTTTTCCAGAGTGAATAACAAATGAAACCCCTCCTGTCCAGCACTACAGAAATGGTTTTGCAGATATGGTAGTTTTAAGGCCTTGTTTTCCCTAGGGACCTTTTCTGCTTGCTCCTTTTTTTCCTTCCTTTCATTGGTGAGCTAATTTAAGATCACCTTCCATCTTTTCTCAGGTGCTAAAAATAGAAGTCAACTCAATTGTCTCTTCACTAAAGGTTGTGCAGTGAAGCTTTTCTTAATCTGAATCTGACCAACCATAGTTGACAAGTGCTTTTCTTTTCTCTGACGAATGTGGATTGCACATATTGCTCTCTAAGCCACATATTTTGTAGTGTTGTTTTTTTTTCAATCCACAGGCTGTTGCATCCCATTGAACTTGCACGTACCAAGATGCACATCTTGGTTTGACGCACATCTAGAAGTGGTTTAAGTGATGCTAATTGCCAAAACTCACTTTCTCACTATGTTTTTTTTTTTAAGAGACTTGTAGCACTTGGCTGCTCTTCCCAATTTGTATACTTCAGAGATCATTTTCTGAGTGTTTTTGAAGGAAAAAAAAAGTCATCTTGGGAATCAACACTAGGTAGATACTACAGAATTGTGCTTCTCTCTGTGAGTGATGCCCTTGATACCTCTTTGGTTTTCTGCCTCTTTTACTTTATAATTGGCTAGTAATGACCTCTATTAGGGAAGAATAAGGGAGGAAAGAGAATAGCTAGCAGTCTGAGCTTGCTTCTCTCTCTTGTGCTGTCCCAGAAAGATGAATGACATGTTTTTACTAAATTTAGAAAATTGGACTAAGTCAATATCCCACATACCAGCCCACCACCACACACACTCTTGATAAGCGTTTCAGTAGCTTGGAAATGTCATTGTACCTGTAACCACCAACCCTACTGCCCCTGGAGAGCTGATGACACTGTGCTGGGCTGTTTTTTGTTAGCCTTTTGTAACTGCCCTACTGCACTGGGAGTCAGACACTAACCTGAGCCTTGAAGCATGCTTGAATCAGAAACGTATCTCATAGTCAAACTTTTCATCTTTTCTCATTCTACCACCCTGGTGCTAATACTGGTTACTCTCTGTTCAGTCAGATTCATTTGCTCTGCTTGTACATTTCCTGCAAATGCTATGCTAATTCAGAAATCAATTTCTTTGTGTGCTTGCTTAACCTATGCTGTTAGAGGATTTTTCTTCTTTATGTCTCTGAAAGTTGTCTTGTCTAGTGTAGATGACAGACTGGAAATGTTTGCCTTTTCCTAGCTTGGTATTTCTGTGAACTGTTGACTTTCCTCAAGTCCAGAGTAGGCTGCTTGAAAGTAAAATCCACTCATTTTACAAAGGCTAATTTTACTAAAGCAAGCTTGTGCTGCAGTTCAAGATCATATTTATCATATATATAAAACTTTAGCACTGCAGTGGTCTCCAGCCTACACAGAAGGATTCTTGGATCACTGGTAGCACAGTCTTGGTCTGTAAGAGAGTATCAGAGAATTATTTTAGACTGTCTAGTATCCATGGTTCATGCACAGGCACAGGAATGCTGCTGTTGCTTTTCCTTTGAATCGGCCTAAGTCCGGCCTCAAAGATGTGCTTCTGTTGTTATTTAGCTAGTTATTCTGAATACATTTGTCCAACCACCTTTGCATAAGCAACAGTGAGTTCACATAATTCCTGGTACAAATAAATGCTGTCAGTCATACAAGGTGGGCAAGTAAGAAGTGGCAGTCTGGAACCAAGGGAATATTTCTGATATGTTTTGCATTCAAGTAATATCAAAAAGCTGTGCTTAGCAGTTACACTGGTTGCATGCATGAAGGATGAAGCAGAAGAAGTTAAGTTGCTTCTCATCAGGTACCTGACTGTATTAAAGTGCATGGTGCAAGTGGGAGTAAATGCAAATGGTCAAATGCAATTGACTCTGACCCACAGTTGCCTTCAAAGTCAATAAAGCTGCATCCATCTTGTTTTTCATGTAATAAAAACCACATTATGAGTTGTATCTGCTCCTAGCACTGCAATGCTTGAAGGCATGCCTCCTGCTTGTCCCCTAGGCCAGCCAAGGTCTCCAGAAACACAAAGAAGTGGATTTCTGATACAGAACCAAAAACGTGGCTGTGCCATAGCACTAATGAGAGCCAGAGCTCTTGGCTGGGGTCATATCAATATGTTTAATTTGCATGTTGAGTTAACTAAGCCCCTCTCTGCCTGCTGCTGCTTGTTCTCTCCCATGACCAAGCTCAGTAATGCTCCCTGGAGCAGAGACGAGAACTGTCTGAGGAGGGCCTCGAGGGCTGTTCCAGCTGAATGGGCCTCTTGTGGTTTTCTCAGAAGCACCATATGCATCACTTGCCCAATTTGGTGACCAGTCTACCAGCACATAAGTGAACCCATCCGCACATTGTTTGCTATAAAAAGGCAGGTGAAGGCTGTGTGGGGTGTGTAAAGCAGCCTCACGGACAGAAGGGGATGGAGCTCTCCCATTGCAAAATGGGCTCCATTCCCCTTTGCACCTTTCTTTGCTGCTTTATTAGCATAGCAGCAGCCAATATATTTGGTAAGTACACTTGTTCTTTGCCTGCATCCAGTGATGCTCCTGTGATCCTTGTGCTGCTCTGTGTATTATTCTGATGGCGTATATAATGCTCTTGATCTTACATATTGCAAATTCAGATAGGTATTGTGTGCTGTGCAAACTGAGGTCCAAGTTAAATATTAAACTATAAAGATNTGGAAGGGAAAAAGTAAAAAAGGTCTCTGGAAAAACAGTCTGAGTTACAGAAGGAACTTGGGTAAGATGGTACTGCAGGGATGTAAGGGTTCTAAGATTATATCTTCTACTTCCATGTGCCATCATCTGATTTAGACTTGAGCCTTAGCATAATGGATAGTCTAGAGCTGTCTCCGGTTCTTCTGTACGAGTTTGGTAGTAATAAATAACAAGTAATTTGAACCACTGAGTTAATTTCTTAGCTCAAATGTCTTAGTAGACTCTTAGTAGCACTGTACAGAGGCATCTCCACACATTCCAGAGCAACTGACTCAGAGTCATATTTGAGATGAAAATTATGAGGTTTGCCTACATGTGGATGTTCACAGCTGAGCTAAGCTAAAACCCCTTTACATTCTCATGAAAGTTTTCACACAGGCTTAACTGGACACAGTAAAAACTCACAGAAACAGAAGTGATTGAGAGGTCTTAGGTGCATGGGAACTATCAGTGGTTAGAAAAGTTCCTGAGCTGCAAACTGTTAAAGGCTGAAAAGTTTTCAGAGTACTTATAATGTAATTGCACTCTATGTGGTCACACTCTGGTCAAACACTTAAGTGAGCTTTTCATCTAAATTACTGTAGCTACAGTTTTGTTTGTTTGGAGTATTTTCATAGAACTAGTCAACAGAATTAAGAGAATGACATTCACTGGATTTTGAGGATGGAGTGAGTGTCAAGATCAACTACTCTGTTCTGTGAAAAGAACCTTTGAATTTCATCACTCTCCTTAAACAGCATCCATAGTTCTGAATAGATTAAGAACTGAAGAGTGGTTTGTTTTCATGTTAGGTGTCTTCAGCAATTGGTAACTTGACCTGGTAAAAACGGAGAAGTGCTTCTAATATGATTTAGTCTGATGCTAACTGCTAGACATTGATTCTTTTTAGGTCTTTCATGAGACTAATAAGAAAAATCCCTAATTTGGTGGAATAGTGAGTGATGTAGTTTCAAGAAAGAACAAATAATGGTTATGGCAAAGGGCTGTTTTGTGGTGATAGGCACAACGAACTCTAGGCAAAATGTACCCCAGGTACCAGAAAATGATAGCCATACCAGTACAGAACAGACTAATTAAATACTGGCCTTGCCAAGGCTTCCATGAACAACTCTGTCATGTTTATCCTGCATCTGCCAGCCCAGAGGGTTCATTTAGTAGCTCTCTGTGCTGTCCCTTGTCCCACAGACAATGGGGTAACAACCAAAGAGGTCTTGTGAGCTTGGAACTGTTACCAACAGGGTTTTGATAAGAACAGGGTTGTGGTGAACCCACCCTTACATGTTGACCTTCTTGATGCTTGCAGAGTATCAGACAGATTCCCAACCGTTACGCCCATGTGAACTTCAGAGAGACAAGGCTTTTTCAGGAGGAGAAACCTATGTTCCTCAATGCTCAGAAGATGGCCAGTTCAGGTAATTCATCCCTACTAATATTCTGCTGTTACTATTGAAAGCTTTAGCCTCTGTTTTGAAGAATCTTCGTATCAGTTGACTGGAGAGCAAGGGATGTGAGAGACTTGAAGTTCCTCCATTGAGCCATATTGCAGATCCAGTCCCTCTTGAATCAGTTTCCTCTTACTGGAAATAATCTCTGGGTTAAGAGGTCATTCTAAGATTAATAGGCTAATTTTGGCATTATTTGCATGTTGAATACTTGGTGCAGGTTGTTGTGTAATGCAACATCTGTCTTCCTGTGCACGCTCCTGGGTGTGTGGTCTGTGATCAATGTACCAGCCAGCATAGGTGAACCAAGATGATCTAGAGAATGTACCCACGCTGTTGTAGATGGCACAGCTGGGATTCCTTCTAAGGGCAGTAAAGGAGCTAAAAAGCACATGGAGAACTGTGATTTAGGGAGCAGCGTGTTGCTTGAAGGTACAAAGTAATGAATTAAAACCGAGGCAGATTAAAGGCTGCAATATTCTCTACTGTTGTCTTACTGTTGTTGCCCTAGGGTAAGGAACCTTGATCACCTTAGATTTGACTTAGAAAATGTTTCAAATGGTTAATCTCAAATACTGAGAACCAGGATTCTGTCCAACTTGCTTGCTCCCTTAATGATTTCAAGATATTTACATGCAATTCCTCAAGACTTCAGAGAACTGCTAGAATTGAGAACTTCTATAAAGTAGTTAGACTCACCAGAAACACATCCCTTTCTGATTCCATTATTTGTGGTGTTAAATTACTTGAACTTGCTTTGTGTTTTTGTGTATCTCCCATAGTGACTGAGGACTTTGGCATTAATGAAATAAAATAATGTTACTTGTGATCTTTCTCAGGACAGTTCAGTGCAGCAGGAATGGTCTCTCCTGTTGGTGTGTGGATGAGAATGGTGTTGAGGTACCTGGCAGCAAACAGAATGGATATCCTCTTTCTTGTACGTCATAAAAAAAAAATAAATTCTTTTTTTTCCCAGATTGGGTAAAGAATTATTTAAATCTGCATTTGAACTACTAAAATCAAGAATAGGTTAGCCTCAGACTTTGATGAACTCTAGTTTGTTGTAATTTTCTGGATCTTTGTAGTGGACATTTTGGAGTGTCTTCAGGGCTGATCAAAGAAACCTGATACACCTTCATGGTCTGTAAATTAGGAACAAAAGATCAATGTGATGTCTTAGCTTTTGAGTTGGAGAGCTTCGACTCCATCTGTTGTGGGTTTCTCTCTAGTGGTTTTCATAAATCCAAGTCCATCAATGTCCTCATGCTATTTGTGTAGCAGAATCAGAACTTGCAGCACTGAGAATCATAGAATGGTAAGGTTGGAAGGGACCTCAAAGACCATGTAGTTCCAACCCCCTAGGCAAGGACATCTCCCACTAGAACAGGTCACTCAAGACCTCCTCCAACCTGGCCTTGAATACCTCCAGGGAGGGAACAGCCACAACCTCCCTGGGTAACCTGTGCCAGTGTCTCACCACCCTCACTGCAAAAAACTTCCTCCTAACATCCAGCCTAAATCTCCCCTCTGTCAGTTCAAACCCATTACCCCTAGTCCTGTCATTGCAACACCTTGTAAATAGTCCCTCCCCAGCCTTCCTGTACGTCCCCTTCAGATACTGGAAGGCTGCTCTAAGGTCTCCTCGAAGCTTTCTCTTCTCTAGGCTGCAGAGCCCCAACTCTTTCAGCCTGTCCTCATAGCAGAGCTGCTCCAACCCTCTGATCATCTTCGTGGCCCTCCTCTGGACCTGCTCCAATGCTTCCATGTCCTTCCTATGCTGGGGTCTCCAGAACTGTACACAGGACTCCAGATGGGGTCTGACGAGAGCAAAGGGGGAGAATCCCCTCCCTTGCCCTGTTGGCCACGCTGCTCTTGATGCAGCCCAGGACTCGGTTGCTGTCTGGGCTGCACACGCACCCTGCAGGTTCATGTTGAGCTTTTCATCAACCCAGACCCCCAGGTCCTTTTCCTCGGGGCTGCTCTCCAACCATTCACCACCCAACCTGTATTTGTGCTTGGGATTGTGCCTACCCAGGTGCAGGACCCGAGAAGACTCAGATGATTCAGTACCTCACAAGTACCTTCTTCTAACAGTGCCTCTCTCCGGTACTACAGGTTTGTCCTTCTGCCAGCTGCAAAAGCAGAAGCTCTTGGTAAGCCGATACATCAACAGCAGTAGCATCTCCTACATCCCTCAGTGCCTGGATTCAGGGGCCTTTGATGCAGTGCAGTGTGACACAAAGCTGGGTCAGTGCTGGTGTGTAGATCCAGAAGGAATGGAGATTTATGGCACCAGACAGAGAGGAAAGCCAACACGGTGTAAGTAATATTCAACAAAATGGAGTGGCTTGTAAATTTGAAAGATTTGGTGTGAGTGAAAGGTGGTAGATCGGAACTTGGATACTGCAACCTACACTTACCCTATAAAAGTATAAGTGCTTAACTAAGGCATTTAAGTCTGTTTCGTAGAATCATAGAATATCTCAAGTTGGAAGGGACCCATAAGGATCATCAAGTTCAACCCCCTGAACTAGGTGTCCATGTTCAATGTAATAAATCTAAACCCCTTCCAAACCATGGGGTGGCTATTCAGCTGCTCATGGCAAGTAAACCACCAATAAATATTACCTTCGTTTCCCTTCAGGTCCAGGCAACTGCGAGATCCGAGACCGTCGCATTCTGCATGGGTTTGGGGAGAAGAGCCCACCACAGTGCTCAGCAGATGGAGATTTTCTGCCTGTCCAGTGCAAGTTTGTCAACACTACAGACATGATGTTTTTTGATCTCATTCACAGTTATAATAGGTAAGAGCACAGGCTTCTGAAAGAGAAAAGCAATCCTGCATAGCTCTTCAAGTCACTGTCTTACTGTTCTTTTTTTTTTTTCCCCCACATAAAACCCTACTTCTGTGACTACACATGATGTTATTCTCTACTAATGAATGGGCCAAGGGAAAAACCCTTCTTCTTCTGAATTAGATTGGCTCATTTAGAAAACAATTATATATTCCATTCATGCAGTCTAATCAGTGTGTCCTTACACAGCAGGGAACACCATGTTGCAATCTGTATTTGGAAAAGAGCTTTCCAGACAGACACACAAAAGCAAATGAGATAAATGTGCAAGGAACAGACTAATTCAGATGGATTTTGTATTTTAGATGTAGTTTCGACCTGGAACAAAAATAACCAAAATGACAGGATATGACTACACATCTACTCCATATAATTATGCACATGCCTGTGTTTCTCAAGAGCACTACAGACTATGCTAGAGCAGCCCTAAGGCTGCAGGAGGGTGGCACTAGAACTGAAGCTGGTCATGGCACTAGAATTGAAGCTGGTCATAGCACCAGTGTCAGAGCATTGTTGTAAAATGCCTTGGCACGTACACTTTTATTTTTTCCAGCGGACCAGGACCTAATTTGCTATAATTCTTACTGCTAAACAACAGTAAAAATTTAATTTGTTTAATTCTGTGAGTGCCTTGAGAAGAAAATTCCACTTTCTGGTTGGCAGATTCTCCCAAATAATCCACATGTAGCTGGGATACCAGGCTTTTATTGTATTTCAGGGTAAGGTTATGTGTCTGTTTTTGGAACTTGGCTCTTTGAATCTAGAAAAAAAAAAAAAATCATCTTCTCTTTATTTGGAACATCTGTCAGTTAAGATCACATTTATTATGTGGTTTGGGATTTTTTTTTGTTGATTTGTTTTTCCCAACTCTGATCCTATTAAATTTCCTTCCTAAAGCATTTATTTGCTGGAGTTTGTCTATTGTCACCCCTAGAATATTATACAGGAAACGAGCATCTCTTTGATCTCCAGAAGTAAGAGTCAGTCTTACTTGTAATACATTAAACCCCATTTCTCCCTAATCTGCTGGGCCCTGCTCTGAAAATCAAAAAATATTAGTGAGTTTTTTATCAGCTCTTGTGAATAATTCAGTGCTGAAAGCTTATGTAGCATGTAAGGAGGAGGAACCAACCTGTTTGTTTAGGCACCCTGCCATCCTGTGCAGATTTGTGGAAGGAGCTGCTGCATGGGTGTTGGAATAGCATTAAGCCAGCTTTGGTCTATTTTATACTCTGACAGGCTTTCAAAGATGAGAATAGAATTCAAATGAGTGTTAGGTGCTAAGAATCTGCTTAGGAAGGGTCAGAAATCTGTCTGAAGGGTGATTGTACTTATAAGAGACTCATTATCCTGCTACAACACCAGTCTGGATCATAGCAGACCCTGGTTGCCACAAGGAGAACAAGGGGTTTGTAATGGCTTTGTGCTCTGCTTATATCCTTATCCTGCAAATTTGGGATGGAAACACAGATGATTTGTTGTTTTGCATGAGCCTCCCTGAGCTCTTCATGGAGGGCTACTTTTCCTTCCAGGCTCCCAAGGGCTTTCCAAACATTCAACTCCTTGAGGGAGACGTTCCCAGAAGTCTCTGGGTACTGTTACTGTGCAGACAGCCTGGGGAGAGAGTTAGCAGACACTGGTAAGTACCCTCTGGCATTTCATCCTGTAGCTTGAGTGGCTTTGATTTCCCAAGGAAAAAGGACAGGTAACAAGTGTAAGTTACAAGAACTGAGATTGCCGTGACCAGTGCTGTGTCCATGGGAAGGGCTGGAGCTCACTAATGAAATCCCACCCTTACAAATAGCTCTTCAGTCAGCAGCAAATGGATTTGATACCTGGGAGCTAATCCTGTTGTTTTTGGGATGGTGGAACAAGATTTCTGAATGTCCACGTCTCCATACACTAGAAAACTGCATCACATTTAAAAAGTTCAAATGGCAAATGCAAGGGAATATAAAGGGCCTGGACACTGAACTGTTTTCTTCTTACTCAGAATCATTGAATGGTTCAGAAGGGACCTTTAAAGGTCATCCAGTCCAACTACCCTGCCATGGGTGGAGACATCAGGTGGTCTTTCCTTTTCTTTTATAGCCTGAGGAAACCTTTAGGCATGATAATAGTTGATAGGAGACTTTAGAAGAAAGAATTGGAGTGAGTCTAGAGGAGGGCCACAAAAATAAGGGATGGAACACCTCTCCTGTGAAGAAAGGCTGAGAGCCCCAGGAAAAATGCAAAGCACGATAGCTTCAAATTTAGATGGTAGATGAGGAGTCCAACAATTAATTCCTATGAGGGTGAGAAATTCTCAAAAAAACTGTGTACTCAGGGGAATTTCTGTACATATTTTTATTGGCATACAATTAAAATGACTGGGAACTGGGTTTTGGTAACAACCAGATCCAAAATTGTGTTAGTTCCTTTATTGTAGACTGAACCTAACAAAATCACAGCACCACGCCAGTTACAGAATTTTCATTCTGCTTGTTCTGGTAGCTGTCAAGGCATAAAGCTGATGAGCGGGCGCTCAGCTGCAGGTTATATGGTGCAATGCATTTGGGGTTCTTTCCAGTGTAGGTTCACATTTGGCCCATTTAGAAGACTGGTTTTCTTTTTCTTGTCAGGCTTCCAGTTCTCCTACTCTGGTGTAAAGCAGGTGACTTCTGTCTTAAATCCAGTCTGTGTGATAAAAGTGTCTTTTTCCCAGGCTTGGAACTGCTGCTTGATGAAGTTTATGACACAGTTTTCTCTGGGCTGGAGCCCGCTCGCACCTTCACAGAGACTACAATGTATCGGATCCTGCAGAGGCGGTTCCTGGGGGTCCAGCTAGCTGCCTCTGGCAAGTTTAGATGTAAGTAGCACCCAAGTGATGCCTTGCAAATAATATAACAATTTTGGAGCTTGCATGGGACAGCTGTCTCTGAAAGCATATAGCATCACAGTTTCAGTGCAAGAATCAAGGTCTCTGAATTGCAGTTGGCTTTTAGCTTCTGGATTGTACATTCACAACAGCAGATTGTATCTATTATCAACGCTTATGTACTTGGAGTTCTCATTAGTTGAAATCCCATGAACTCTCTGTATCTTTTCCCTTGATACTATAGAGATGGAGCTGATCATTTATGAAAATAAAAACCTGAGAAACTGGTCCCTAATTTATGTCAGTACAGTCAGAAACAGGAATGATCTTACAGTGACCACAATACACTGAATTCCCAGGAGGCAACACAAGTTTGTAGTGCCAGAAGAATGAACTTCTGGATCTGTCCTTGGGTCCATTCCCTCTCCCATCATGGAAGGCAAAAGGGGAGAAAGCTTCTTTGCCTACAGGCAGTAAGCTCTGTGGGATAGGAGGTCAAACACCTCCTTCTCCCTCTCCTCCCCCACGCCAGAGCCCAAGAGAATCATCTTGGCTGAGCAGAGTTTGAGCCCCTTCATCCTCCTACCCACCCAACATCTGATGTTGGTGTCTGACACTCACTAGGTGTTACATCACCAGAGATATTAAGCAGATACCGATGTAAGTATTCTGGACGTTTACACGTTTGTTTTTTTTCTGTTTCTGGGTCTCGCTGATTACTCTGGGGAATCTGGAAAGCATCTCCCCCCTTCCCCTGTGGAGTAAGCTGTTATCAGAGACTCCCTGCTGTGTAGTAAGCTCTGTTAGCAGAGATGAATCTCTAACAGCCACAAGGTGGAGATGTGACCACGTTCAGCAGCCGCTGCCAGGGACTGCGTGGGTGACACCCAGATCTCACGCTGCCACCTGAAGTCGCGCATGTTAGGAAAGTTGTCGGACTCCCAGGATGAAGAGGTTGCTCTGATGTGATGCTTTTGCTGCCTCAACCTGGTAGCTGAGTGTAGCTGGAAATCTCTTGAAGATGAGCCATGTTTAGGCTGTAGGACTGTAGGTTTATGTTAACAATCCAAACTTCTCTTGGAAGGATGCAGTCTAGTAGGTGAGAGAGCATAACTCAGAAAAGTTGATTTATGGAGTTCTAGCTTCTCTTCCGTCAAGGCAAATTTGGCAGGAACAGAGTCTTCAGATCCCCTTGGAGGGAAATAAAGAAACTGGATGGTCCCAAACTGAACCTTCACACTTGGGTGCAGAGTCTTTTGTAGGAGCAATGCCTCATTATCTTCAGAAACTTTGATGTTGCCTTTGTCTCAGTCTCCCAAACTGCACATCTGTCTCTCTTGGCCAGGTCTGTATTTGCATTAAGGACCAGGGTTCACCTGGCTTCCGGCATGACTCCCTGAGAGACATGCTGCTACTCTGCCTGCATGTGACTCTGTTGAGGCTTCATTTCCTGCTTAGTTTTCAGAATGGATGCCTAAAGTAAAAAACCCTGGAGCCAGTACTCCAGGAGAGAAGTGGATGGTGTATTTGCAGTTTGGGCTGATGCTTGAAGTGTCACTGAAAAGTCGGGAAATGACACCTTTTTTTTTTTCCTCTCAAATAGTCAGGCAATAAGATCAAGCAGAAATGGCTCTGAATCTTTAAGCTTTTCCTCCTTGACACATAGTGCTTTCTTCCAGGCCCCTCCAAGTGTGAGGTTGAGCGGTATGCAGCCGTGCGTTACCAGCACGCCTACGTTCCATCTTGTGATGCTGATGGGGGCTACATGCCAGTGCAGTGTCAGCAGGGAGGACTGTGCTGGTGTGTGGACATCAAAGGACAAGAGGTCCAGGGCACAAAGAGAAGAGGACAACCCCCAGCCTGTGGTATGTATGAGGTCTGGAAAAGGAAAAATAAGCACATCTCTTGGTGCCTTTAGAAAGCAAACCAAAGGACCGGTTCACGTCTCAACTCTAACAGATTCTGGTGTTCAAAAATTGAGCTCTGAAATCCTCCCCCAAGGTTGAGTTACATTCTAGCATTCAAATAAATTATTAAATGTCATATGCCTTTTATTTTCCTGTATGACCTTTCTTTAGCCTTTTAGTTTTGCACATCAGCAAGGCTTTTCTTTGCAGCCATAATGACTCCAGGAGCTGGGGCACTAATCTTAGATAATATAAGGAAACCAGAGATGGTGATTTGGGATTTTACCTCCTTCCTTTGGTGAAATGCTACGGAATTTCTTAGGTAACTCTCATCCTGAGTATTTTCCCCCATTTCTTTCATTATATATTTGGCTATGTAAATTGTAAAATGCAGAAAAAGAAACCCCAAACAATTCAGAAAAGATGTATGGGTTTGGGCTTTTGGTGCTTCCATGAAAAATACTCCATCAAACCAGTGTCCCAAGTGGAAGTGACAGCAAAAATGTCCAAGGTCTGGAGGAAACTTAAAAAACTTCACTCTGAAGTGCACTACCTAAATATTCAGGATTGTGCTGGAGGGCTGGGGCACAGGGACTAAACATGAAGGCTGCCTTCAAGGAAGGCAGTTGCTCTGTCTCCTGACACAGTCTTATCATGGAGATAGATAAGAAGAAACTTGCCCTGTGTGTCATGACTCCAAGTCACTCAGAGTGCTCTGGGCATGGACAGACTTCTTGTGAAATGAAAATGTTAAGATGCCTCTGAGGGAACCTCTGAGAGGCCTCGCCATATGTTGCCACTGGTTGTTTTCTTTGTGAATCTGCTTTGCTGTGCACTCCTGGTGATTTTTTAAATTGTTTAAATTTTTAAAAATTTTTTTAAATTTTTTTTTTCTGTGGGAGGCAGGTGAGGCTTCTTGCAGCTTTCGTTGGTGGACTCAGAAAATTTAATCAGGGAGAAAAATTCTGCAGAGGTTTTGCAAATTAACTCCTGAGAAGGTATTTCATGAGGATATACCTTCAGTCTGTGTTCAGATGGCTACATGCCATGTGTATCTCCAGTTCCACTTTATTTCTCTTTAGTATCTTCAGCTTTCACAGTGTGAACAAGGGAAGAGGCTGAGACATAGGTGTGGGTAACACGCTGGGTACTCACATGATCTGGAGCAGCAGGCAGTCCTGATAAGGACATACTTCTTTCAGACCTTTTACAGTAAATTCACCCCAGCAGTGCTTTGCTGTTCTTTCCTTTTCAGTTTGCTTTGATTCGATTTCAACAATGGGTAGGAGGGGAGAGCATTTAAAGACCACAATCCTACATTTGTTTTATATTAGTGTCCTTGTGGGACTGTGGCTTACACTAACGTATTAGTCCCTGGAGGAATGTTCTTCATTCCTCTTATCAAGAGCCAACACTGAGAACAGAAATGGCCCATCCTACAGAAAATGCCTTTACAAAGCAACCACTGTGAGAGACCCTGAACCCTGCCAGGAACTGCAGAGGAGATCAAGGGTATGAAGGGAGGAGTGAGAAAGATGCTGATCATAGAGCCTCAGATTACTTGATAATCTGTTTTAGCAGCTTTTAAGATTTCCACCTTATATTCTTACTGTTAACTGAATTTATTACTGCTTTATTATATTGCCTGAATGTGGAATGAATGGGTATAGGATGGAGAGCCCAAGAAAGGCCTTGTTGGGGCAAACCAAACCTGTTTATCCATTGTCCTGTCCTGTACAAGGACATCTGTGGTGCTCAAGGAGAAAGTGTGAGAAACATGGGGAAAATATAGAGCTTCCATGTATCCTTCTGCGGGCAGCAACTGGAGGCTGAACCCACACCATTGTGCTCGTAATTCAAGCTGCTACATACGTTCCAGATCTCCAGTTAGTGCCATAACCACACTGTCTGTTTGGTCCTCAGAGTCTTTTTATCTACCATATCTTTCCTTTTTTTATGTCTTCAAAGCCTTAACTTGACATTTCCAGAGGTCCTTCTTTGGTGTTGTATTGCATCCCAGCTTAGAGCCATTGCTTTCTGTGTATGAACATAGAGATGGCGCTGGATAGAGATACACCTATGACATAGTTTGGCTCAGGATATGGGCAGTCAAAGCCACTGTTAGTTCCCCAAGTACCCTGCCATTTGACTAATTTTGTTGAAATTTTATATGTATTTTACTTTGGAGCTCATTTGTGAATGCCATTTGGTTCTTAGCACTCTGTTACTGCTGATCTTACCCGTCTGTTTTCAGACCTCTTGTAATGAACACTGAATGAAGCTCTAGGAAGGAGGCCTTCATGAATTCCTCATTAGTGGGCTTTGGTTAAAATGACTGCCTGTTTTTCCGCAACCTATTTCTCGTTCTTAGATTCACATATTGCAACTGGATGGTCAGAGGTTTTTGTTAACAGCAGGCATTCTGTGAATAAGTTAAAGTATTTGGAAAAGCCTGTTTATTCTTTCAGCCATAGGAACAAGGATGGAGATTTACTGGAAAACAAGAGAACCAGATAAAGACCATAGAGCAGACAATTCAGCTATGGTGAAGGAGTATTTCCTTCCAGTCTTGACTGAAAGATTTTATTTCTAAACCATATTCAACAGCCATTCCAACTTACTTATTGGTGTGCATGTGGTGGTTTCTGCTGAGATTTCTTGAAAGGTATCCATTGAGTTACAGATTTTGGAGGTTCCAAATTTCGTTCTGTTTTTTATTCTTTGTCTAGGTGAAGAACAAGTGTGCATCTCTGAGAGGCGACAGGCCTTGTCGAGAATCTTTTATGGCCCTGCTGGGTACCTCAGTCAGCCTAAAGTGTTTTCCATACCAGATAGGCAGTTGGAAAAGACAACTGGCTTCTCAAGACCCTGCCCTCCCTCCTTCAAGGAACTGTTTCTGGACTCTGGATTGTTGTCCCCATTTGCACAAAGCAACCAGATTCCTGGGCTAGAAACCAGCCTCAGTGAAGCCATCGCAGGAATGTTCCCATCAAGGGAACTGGCTCAAATGGCACTGCAGTTTACTGCCAATCCAAAGCGTTTTCAAGAAAACCTCTTTGGAGGAAGGTTCTTGAAAAATCTGATCCAGTTTAACTTCACAGGGACACTTGGCACCAGTGGGAAATACAGCATTGGCCAGTTTTTCCAACAACAGGATGTGGGAGAGAGGGATAACAACCAAGGCCTTCTGGAATCAGCTGAGGCATTTTCACTGGAGGTATCAAAGGGGAGCTCTATTTTGAGTAAACCTCTTGTGGGCAGCTTTGGCCGCACAGTAACTCTACAGGACAATCAGAATATGATGAAATTCCTTTCCTCCATTTTGGAATTACCAGAATTCTTTACTTTTCTTCAACAAGTGATTTCTGTCCCCAAAAGTGTTGCTGAAGATTTAGGTGAAGTGCTGAAACTAGCACTGGGATCCAAAGACTGTGGTGAGGAGCCAAGGGACCTGTTTGTGCCAACCTGCACCAAGGAGGGGAGGTATGAAGAAATTCAGTGCTATGCAGGAGAGTGCTGGTGTTTGGACAATTCAGGTAAGGAAGTTCCAGGCTCAAGAGTTCAAGGCAAACGTCCTAGATGTCCCACCGATTGTGAGAAGCAAAGGAGAAACCTCCAAAGTTTGAAGCGGAGCCTGCCTGCAGGATCAGATCTTTTTATTCCCTCTTGTACAAAGGATGGAGACTTTCTGCCACTCCAGTGTTATGGAACAAATTGCTTCTGTGTTGATCTGAATGGCAAGACTATTCCAGGAATAAGGGAAAAAGCTGGAAAACCAATGCAATGTAGGTCCTAGGGACTGGGAATTCAAAGATGCTCCTTATTGTGTTGGAAATTATTCTTTCTCCATATTTGATTGTATCTGGAAATGAACAGATGACATATGCAAACAATACTGTCACCTGGCAGTAAGGCAAATCTGCCCTACAGTTGCAGGGGAATAATGGGAAATACAGTGTATATAAATCATGATATCTTAAGCCTTAAAGATGTTCCCCTCTTCTTTCAGTGTGTAGGGTAATCACACTCAAAATAGAGGAGCCTGGGAACTTTCCTTGTCAATGAGCATGTCATTGGCAAATGTCTTTAATTAAGTGTGTAGTTAGTGTGTAGAACATCCACGAATCCATGAGACATGAAGCATCTGTGTAACTGAATGAGACCCATGCTGAGTGAAAAAGCCTTTTTCCTTCCAGGACAACATCTGGGCACTGTTACTGACACATCCTTGTCCTAATAACTGAAGAGCTTTGGTGCCTTAAACCATGAACACCTTTTAGGCTTTTAGCTGAAGAATATATACTCAACTTTGCAGGATATCACAGGAGTTCAAACGTATGAGAAAGACTGATAGGTTTCTCACAAAGGTGACCCAATTAGGCCAAAATGAGTTGCAAATGACTTGTCAGACATCAATTTGTCATTGCTGCTTGCTTATAGACCATAAACTGCCTCTTCTTGCCCTTCCGTTAATGGAGTACAAAAGGAAGAAGAAAGCATGTGGTCAGAGGATATTTATCTTTCAAGTTTCTGTTAGTCAAATGCATCAACAGGGAGAGCAGACCATGAGATGACGGTTTCCAATTTTGAAATGAATAGCAGAGTGTCTGGCAAGACAAGAGCGGTACACAGTGGAGAAGTTCCTTTGAACAACAGTTTGCAGAATTCTTGGGAAATTTACTGCAATAAGCTAAACTGATAGGGGAATTATATCTATACCTGTAATGCAATAAAAGATAAAAAGGTTGGTAATTCTCTGGTTCTCAAAAGCAAATGAGCTCCTATGTTTTGCTAGGTTCATAGAAAACTATCAAAATTAAATTGGCAAAATGAAATTTGGCCCTGGAGATGGCAGAAAAGGCTTGCAAAACAAGTTCACTCCAGCATTTTGAGGGATATTTTTATACTGAGCAGCAATATCCAGTAGAGAATAGAAAGTGAGTACAACAGAATATGAATATTCTGGTTAAGTCTAAGGGGAAATAAAATCAATATTATCCTAGTGTTCAGATGGTTGATTCTGAATAAGAATTGCCAGATTATCAGATGTAGCAGTAAATACCAAGCTGGTATGAACAGATTCAACACCTATTCCCCTCCCCTGCCCCAGCAAGAACTACAGGCACCTAATGTGCTTAAATACCATTTTTAAAGTCATGTCTATATACATCTTTCACTGCTGACATGCCTTTGGAATCTTACCTTCGTTCAGCATGGGAGCTTAATAGCATTAGCTGCCTTAGTAAAGGCCAAAAATTTTGTTGTTAGCACTGGGTAAGTGAACAGGTTTAAGTAATGATATTTATAATACTAGGAGAGTAAAGAGTATTGTATATCCTCAACACATTCATAAGATGTGGTATGCATGTTTCTCTTTTCCCCAGGCCCGAGTGCTTGCCAAGTAACAGCTGGTCAGGAGTTTCTAAAGGCTGTGAAACTCCTGTTGTCAGATCCAAGTGCTCTGTCTCAGCTTTCCAGTGTTTACCTCCCACAGTGTGATGCTGATGGTGCCTGGAGGCAGGTGCAGTGCAGTGGCCCTCCTGAGCAAGCCTTTGAGTGGTATGAAAGGTGGATTGTGGAGAACAATGAAGGCAAGCCCCTGCCTCTTTCTAGTCTACTGAACATCATAACTGGATATAAAGAAGCATCTTCCCAAGGCTTTTCAGCTTTTATTAAAGCTTTGTATGAGGCTGGGCACCAGAATGTCTTTCCAGCATTCACCACGTATTCCTCCTTCACTGATCTCCCACCTGACGTGCTGGAAGGAAATGCAACCTATGGATCTGAGAATATTTTACTGGATCCATATATATTCTGGCAGCTTCTAACTGAACAACTGAACTATTACCCAGGACCCTATACTGATTTCAGCACTCCATTAAGCCAGTTTGAACTTCGTGACTGTTGGTGTGCTAATAGCAAAGGAGAAGAGCTGCAAGGAACAAAGGCAGAGGTGAATCAGGTCCCCGTATGTAAGTAACAGTGGGTTTGGTCTTTATTTTTATGATACAAGAGGAAAGCCTTTCAAATGTTGTGAAGTAGGAGACAATAACATGTTGGAAAGATTGTCAATACTACAATTGACACTGGCAACCAGAACTAGGGCAACTCATTTCTGGTAAATAAATGGTCTCTCAGCTTTGTGAATAAAACAGAATAAAGTTCCAAATCAATTTGGATAGAATTTGTAATTTAGAATTTGGACATATAATGCTTTTGCAGAAAATACTTGGCCAGATGGCAAAGGAAGCTTTGAAGTTGGAAACAGTGTGCTAAGAGTTATAGGAAACTCAGGATAACACTGTGATGTAAATTACTCCCAAGAATACCTTAAAGTGAGTGGAAAGGAATTTTCTTTACTGTTTCTTACTATAGTCGTGACAGATAGCTCTTAAAAGTTACTAGGAAAAAAGTGAGGCCAGCACTGAAGTTTGGAAACCCTCTGTCTAGAGACCTCTACCAAACCTGTTGGGCTCTCTTTGAGGTTACTTCATCAGATGACTTGTACTATAAATGTAGTCACTAAAACCATTCTCATGACAGAGTAGCTTTCCATCTGGAAGGAAGAGACAGGACAACGAATACCAAACTTCCAAATGAACATAGAGTACCAGAGATGTGGGCAGATGAGGGATAAAAGGGACAAAGCACATCAACAGAGAGTTATTTTAGCAGAGAAGCTTTCACTGAGCTGGTTCAATGTGTTGAACTGCCATTTTGAGTCACTAGATATATGGAGAAGGGAGGCCAAGTGTCAGCTGCCACTCTGGAACCAAGGGTTATATCTTCATTCCTTTCTCACTCTTCTACTATCCACTTTTTTAAATGACAGAAACTGAAGGACAGTTCTGCAGAAACATATTAACCCCATTTGTAGCCAATGGGGAGAAAGTAACTTAAAATCATCGAAGATTTGACACAAGACTTAGAGAAAGCCTGGATTGTTCTTGTTACTCTTGGGCTAAACATTAACAAGCCTCATTTGGTTGCTTGGTTCATTACACGATTTAAAACAGAGTGAGTGGACTGCAGAAGGAAATAGAAGATGCTAGTTAAAAGGCTATTCAGTTTTCACATGCAAATCTTCACTGGATTTAAATCAAAACCATTAATATACCCTCTGATTCTTCAGGTCCTGGTGTCTGTGAAAGTGTTAAGCAGGAAGCCACGAAATTTGTGGAGGAGGCAGAGCAACTCATCCTAGCATCAAATCGTTCCCAGTTTGCTTTTGGAGAGAGTTTCTTGATGGCAAATGGAATACAGCTCACAGACAAGGACCTCCTGCGTTCTTCTCGGCCCTATGAATCAGCAGTGGTGGTTTCTGAGAAGCTGTTATCGGGCAGTGACTATGCTCTGCAGCTGGCTGCACGGTCAGGTCGGTGAAAGAGACGTGAAAGCTTAATTAAATGGATGAATGCCCCAACTCAGTGCAGGACTATTCTGTGTCAAATTCAACTTTGCTGAAAAACAGGTGCAACCCAGTAGGTGTAATTAATCATTGTAATTAACCTGCCAACCTAGAGCTGATTTCAGATGTCATATATGTATGACAAGATGCATACATAAGCTCTGACCACTTACTAACCTTGTTGTACTTGCAGTGCTAATTTGCCTCCTGAATTACAGGGAGCCTTCAGATGTTTGCAGACATGTGCATTTAAGATACCTTGTATTGGCCACTAACGGCTTTTTCAACTTGTGTTTTATAGTCTTGCATTTCTATTGGCGAAATCACATCACTTCAAAACCTTCTGCTGGGGAAGCAACACAGCTGGGATTTCTCCCTTACATCCCACAGTGTGATGGCCTGGGAAACTGGGAGCCAACGCAGTGCTATGAGAGCACAGGTGAGCAATTGCTAACAAGATACTCTGGGGTCTCTGAAGAAGGAAAATCTAAGTAGAATTCTAATAAAAAGATGTAAAACTTGTGTTCTTGTAGCCAAACTGGAGCGAGGTAAGTGACTTACAAGATGAGTGGAAAATTGACTGGAGCGAGCAACACAACTGACCGCTCATTTGGGCTCAAAAATCAGTTCTGCTGAGGATGAAAATTTTCCCAGCATGCAACAAATCATACTGCAGTACAATAGCTAAAATAAACTGCTCTTTTTCTCTGGCCAGGTCATTGCTGGTGTGTAGATGAGAGAGGACGTTATGTCATGGATTCCTTGGTCTCACGATCAGCGGAACTCCCCAAATGTGAGTTATTTTTTCTTCCTAAATATTTGTCTTTACCTGTTTTTACAAATGTTGCTATTCTGTATGATATGCATGAAACAAGGCTTCTCCCTAACCTTTGGGGAAAAAAAAATTGTACTAGTTCAGCTAATTAATTTTATTTCACTATGTGTGATTTTGGCTTGCATGATTTGCACATAGACCCTCTTGCTGCT
>VWYK01128371.1:0-22442 GCA_013399775.1 Semnornis frantzii | reverse complement strand
AGGTGATCTGCTGGAGAGTAGCCTCATGGAGTCCTGGTGGACAAGGGACATCCATGGACAAGGGACATCCATTGTACAGCAATGTGCCCTCATGGCTAAGAAGGCCAATGGGATCCTGGGGTGCATTAAGAGGAGTGTGTCCAGCAGATCATGAGAAGTCCTTCTCTCCCTCTACTCTGGTGAGGCCCCACCTGGAATATTGCATCCAGTTCTGGGCTCCCCAGTTCAAGAAGGACAGGGATCTACTTGAGAGTCCAACAAAGGGCTACAAGGATGATTAAGGGACTGGAGCACTGCCTGATGAGGAAAGGCTGAGAGACCTGGGGCTTTTTAGTCTGCAGAAGACTGAGAGGGGATCTAATAAATGTATATAAATGTCTGAGGGCCGGGGGTCAAGGAGGAAGGGACAGCCTCTTCTCACTTGTGTCCTGTGATAGGACAAGGGCAATGGCTATAAACTACAGCAGAGGAAGTTCCACCTTAACGTGAGGAAGAATTTCTTTACTGTAAGGGTCATGGAATACTGGAACAGGCTCCCCAGGGAGCTTCTCTGGAGACATTCAAGACCTGTCTAGAGGCACTCCTTTGTGATCTCTGCTAGATTATATGGTCCTGCTCTGGCACGGGGTTTGGACTCAAAGATCTCCAAAGGTCACTTCTAATCCTGTGATCTGGCTTTAAACCCAGTGATGGCTTAGAGGCTGTATAGATTTCTTTGTTACTGATGGCAGCTATCACAGGAGATGATGGTATAACATTCATTAGTTGGTATGATGGCTGGACATAAAGCACCTTGATTATGAGGTCTGGGAAGACTTAAGAGCTGCTGTGGATACTTTTGCTCCATTTTCTTGCTTTCACTGTGCTGGAGCATTCAGATTTGTTGTTTCCTTGCCTGCTCTGTTTCATATATTTGTGTTGCTGCTGAGAGAGTGAAGGNTTGTCCTGTCATTGCAAGACCTTGTCAATAGTCCCTCCTCAGCCTTCCTGTAAGCCCCCTTCAGATACTGGAAGGCTACTCTAAGGTCTCCTGGAAGCCTTCTCTTCTTCTGGACCCGCTCCAACAGTTCCATGTCCTTCCTGTGTTGGGGCTCCAGAACTGCACACAGTACTCCATATGGGGTCTGATGAGAGCAGAATAACTCCAGGATGTTGTGGGTACTTGATCCTTCTTTGCTATCACTCAGGCTCTTCAGTTATCCTGTTCTCCCATTGTTCTCTGGAGGAGATGGTAATGATGGTGCTAAGAAAAATAAACCTGTGCTAATGGAAAGGGTTGGAGATTACAGCAGTGGTGAAGAAAAAAGCACTCCAGCTTTGCCTTTACTCTCTGTCTTAAAAACTGCCACAACTCCAGAGTATGGATCTAACTGCATTTTATCCCTCGTAGCTGAACGTGTATCTAGACTCAAGAACCAATGAAGGAATGAAAGCCTAGAGTGCATGCATAAGGACTCTAGAACATTTATTCATGCTTTAAATTAAGTTTGGAAGGTTGGTCCACCCCTGTATTTTATTTCCTAAGATAAGCATTGTGCAACACAGCTGAGCTTTTGCTGCAATACAATTTATAATCATAACTGACAAGATAATAATTTTCCCAATTTAGGATCAGGTACACCTCCCTTTCATGGCAGTCACCTCTGTGTGCCTCTGCTGCTGTGTCTCATTTAAGAGGAGGCACTGCTGCCAGTGAGTCAGCCATGCAGCACACTCTGCTGCTCTGTCAAGAAGAGTGGCTCTCCACACTCAGTTTCCAAGTGAAAGAAGCCATCTTCAGGGGCAAGCTGAAATAAGACATTTTTTTTTTATTCTGAGATAAAAACAGGAGTCCCAGTCCCCATGTGGAAGGCAAGTCCCATAGCCACAGAGGCAGAACAAGCACCCCAAAAGCTATCTTCCAGCATGTGCCTTTTCACAGAATCATACAATTGTCAGGGCTGGAAGGGACCTCAAGGATCATCTAGTTCCAACCCCCCTGCTATGGGCAGGGACACCTCACAGTAGATCATGTTGCTCAGAGCCCCATCCAGCCTGGCCTTAAAAATTTCCATGGATGGGGCTCCCACCAGCTCCCTAGGCAATGTGTTCCAGTGTCTCATCACCCTCATGGTGCAGACTTCTTCCTGACATCAAGTCAGAATCTACCCACTTCTAGTTTTGCTCCATTCCCCCTAGTCCTGTCACTAGCTTACATCCTAGAAAGTCCCTCACCAGCTTTCTTGTAGCCCACCTCAGATACTGGAAGGCCACAATAAGGTCTTCTTGGAGCCATCTCCTTTCCAGACTGACCAATCCAAACTCTCTCAGTCTTTTCCAGATGTTTGGGTTTTTCCTCTGTCTCTCTCCTCCAGTCTAGTATGTGAACCCAAGGGAAGAGAAATTTGCTTACTGACAAGGCTAGAGCTGCTGACCTGCGTTAGCACTGTGCTTGGCTTGCACAAGAGGACAGATGGATGGGGTTGTAGGGCACTGGTCCGCCCACAACACCTTCATCCCCTTTGCTCACACTGTGCCACCACCGCTGTCCTAGCCTGTGGAAATCAGACAGGAGGAGAGTTAGGAGTAAAGCTTGTAATGAACTGGGAAAACAGAGGCAGAAGGAAAGATCCCCAGCCACAGAGGGAGGATGAAGAGCCAAGAGTTCTGCATGTGCCATGGGAATGTGAAACAGGGCCAAGAAATCATAACAGATAATCTTTCCTGAGGGTAACAAAACAAAACAAAAAAACAAACAATAAAAAACCACCACCACCACCACCAAACCCAAACAAACAACCCCCCCCCCAAAAAAAAACAAAAACCAAAACACCAAAAAAAACAACAACAAAAAAAGAAAACCAAAAGGTATTCTTAATATCAATATGCCACTTAGGGAGCTAAGATATTAGTTGCCTATCATGGAAGGGTGAATGATGGAAATGCCCCTTTAGATATCTAAAACTTGCAGGAAGGTTTTCCTCTGTTGATCTTTAAACAAAAGGAGGCTGCCCACAGTTTAAAGTCCTCCAGGACTCTAAGGTATGAGTATGGTCAGGGGAAGCAGATCAGACCATCATATCAGGCCTTTGCTAAATGCATCAGGTCCCAGGGAGGTGGCAAGAGCCTTTTGGGATGAGTATTGAGCAGTGACTTCAGGGAGGCTCGCTTCATGCTTATGCATTTGAGCAACTTTAAAGAACTATGGAGGAAAATTACTAAGAGAACTGACTCCAAACAGTTTTCAGCTTTGTCATTTAAGGTCAAGAAGAAGGAAAAAAAAAAAAAAAAAGAAGAAATTAATATTGTCTCTTAAATCTCCAAGATGTCAGTAAATAAATGATGTGGTTTTCAGAACTGCAAAGCATCTCATATCTTCTGCTGACTTCAGCTGGAGCACTGGGTGCTCAGCACTTCTGGAAATAAAATCATTTGTTTGCCAAGTCTCAGAAGGAAAAGCTGAGAAGGCTGACTCGAAGTTCTTGTTCTTGCAAATATGAATGCGAAGTAAGATATAAAAATATGAAATGAATATGAATTGAGGCAGAATACGAAACTTAAATCAGTAGTGTTCCCTCAGGAAGATAGTTATTTGGAAGAAGAGAAAAAGTGCACATAAAGACAAATAAGTAAACACCATAGGGAAGAAGGGAGGATGGAACTTGCTTGGCATTATTATTATTATTTCCTGTCTTGAAGCTGGTCTACCTCTGCCTTCCCTTTGTGTTATTTGTAGTAATTCTGCATTGAACTAATTGCTTCCAGCCCCAGGAGTTGCAATGAAAGTCATAGAATCATCAAGGTTGGAAGGGACCACAAGGATCATCCAGTTCCAACTCCCCTGCCATGGACAGGGACATCCTACCCTAGATCAGGCTGGCCAGAGCCTCATCCAGCCTGGCCTTAAACATCTCCAGGGATGGGCCCTCAACCACCTCCCTGGGCAACTCATTCGAGGCTCTCACCACTCTCGTGATGAAGAACTTCCTTCTCACATCCAGTCTGAATCTCCCCACCTCCAGCTTTGCTCCATTCCTCCTAGTCCTGTCACTCCCTGATAGCCTAAAAAGTCCCTCCCCAACTTTTTTGTAGGCCCCCTTCAGATACTGGAAGGCCACAAGAAGGTCACCTGGGAGCCTCCTCTTCTCCAGAACAGCCCCAACTCTTTCAGTCTGTCCTCACAGCAGAGGTGGGCAGTGCTAATGCCTTAACAACTAATTAAAATGATAGCAAAGCAGTTGATGAGGGGACTAAAATGTCAAACAGTGGAGATAACAGAGTATGAAAAATGCAGCAGTCCTGGGCAGTGAGAGGAGCAGAGGTGAGCTGGCACAGATGGCAGAGGCAAAGGGCTCCTCCGTGGAGCTTGGGCTGTCCTCACCCACCACATCTGCAACAGGACCTCTGCCAGCCTGCTCTTCACAGCACAGGGGAGATGGTGAGGAGCACTGTGCAGCTCTCACTTTATCACCTCTTTCCATGAAGAGGTAGTCAGTAGGTTAAAAGAAACATCTTAAGCAAAGTGAAAAAGCAGAGTTGGTTTGGTTTTTTTTTTTTTAGTACAGAAGGGGGTACAAAAATATTTCACAGAAACAGATATATTCCACATGAATTTATTTCTGTGTTGCATTCCATTGGAATACAAAATTCCTTGGTCAGTTAAGCTGAAATATTCTTGATCCACTCCCCTTCCACTGAGCAAGCAATTGGGGAAAACTTGAAATGGAGTATGAGAGAGGTAAACTTTATGGCAAGCTAGTGCCAAGAGGGAGTCCAAAGA
The DNA here is from genome assembly GCA_013399775.1 of Semnornis frantzii. Taxonomy (NCBI): domain Eukaryota; kingdom Metazoa; phylum Chordata; class Aves; order Piciformes; family Ramphastidae; genus Semnornis; species Semnornis frantzii. The sequence goes on along the minus strand of VWYK01128371.1, from coordinate 17,683 downwards.
CTAAGAAATCTCAAAATATAATTAGTCTTACACGATACCCACTGGGAAAGGCAGAGATTAATGGGTGGTGAAGTGAACTCACTTTGTCCTGACTGACATAAAAAATTAAGTTCAAGCATGTTTGATGCATTGATTCCTTGGTTCTAATTTGGAATGGGGAAAAAGTGCCAAAATGAGAGAACTTCCTACAACGCAAAAATATTTTTTTTTTGGTCATTTCTTCAAAGGTATAATGTTGCATTTTTCTCATCAGTAATTAATTTTAATTCAAACATAGTGATAGAAAAAAATATTTGTATAGATGTTAGTTTCAATAAGGGATTTTGTAGTAATAATCTTCTATTACAAAGCACCATTTGGAATCACTTTATTATACAGTTTGCCTAGCAGAGAGTTTTCATCATGCAGAAGTGAGAAAAGCCTAAATGCAGTGTTCTGATGAAAAGAGAGGAAAATAAGATCCAAAACCTGAATAAGATGATGAGGCTATAGTTGGGGGGGGGGGAAGACACCAAAAAGCTGCTGAAGAAGAATCACAGATAATGCAGTTGAGATGATCTGTGATGAACTTGTATGAAGTTTGCTCGTTAATGCATTGCAAAAAGCTTTACAAAGGGAGGCTGATATCAGTGATACAGGCAAGGGAGGAGGAGTGGAACACAGTAAGTAACTCTCTTTAGCTCGCTGTGCAAGCCAAAATCAGATCCCAGACTCATCAGACACTGTTGAGTGTACCTTTACAAGACTAGGTCCTTTTCTTTTGTGACATGACACCGAGCCCAGAGCGGTTCTTTCAGTCTGCACCCCGAGACAAGACATGAGTCAGAATGATGGAAAACAACAATTCACCATATGGACTTTTTCCTTACATCAAGCTAATGTGTCTGTGTGTCTATGTGTGTGTGTTAATTTTTCTGCAAATCTGTTTGGCAGTGTGTTGTGAAGCCTTGACACATGTCTAACAGATGAACCATATTCAAGCTGTGGGCTCCTTGTTCTGTGTCCTGGATTACTATCTGAAGTGATGCTGCTTGGTTACCTGTATGATCGCTGAGCTGTAAATACCAAAACATCAGCTCCAGCTGCTGTCAAGGGAAGAGAGGTTGAAAGAATTGGAGAAGATGCAACAATACTGTAAATTTAGGTACAGCAGGAACCACTATGGTATTGGCTGACCTAATTGTTAGTCGACACAATTTCCTTCAGTACCAGCAACACATAAAACTACTCCTCTTACTCTGTAACTGATCATCAGGAGGCCACTAACTTGCAGCTGAACCAAAGAGCATCTTTTGGAGTAAGGCTGCTTGATACTGTGCTCAAAGATGCCATGCTATTCCATTTCCAGCACTTGATGAAGTTTGGATTTTTTAAGCCCTGTTTCTCAGTTTGTTTAGAACTATGATTTCTTATAAACCTCCAGATCAAAGTAAGCTCATGAAATACACTTAGAATCATAGAACTATAGAAAAATAAGGTTGGAAGGGACCTCAAGGGTCATCTAGTTCCAACCCCCTGCCATAGGCAGGGACACCTCCCACTAGTACAACTCACTCAAGGCCTCCTCCAACCTGACCTTGAACACCTCCAGGGAGGGAGCAGCCACAACCTCCCTGGGCAACCTGTGCCAGTGTCTCACCACCCTCACTGGAAAGAACTTCCTCCTAACATCCAGTCTAAATCTCCCCTCTGCCAGTTTAAACCCATTTCTATACCCTCTAATACAGTGTAAGGTGCCCAGCCCAGAATTACATCGTGTGAAAAATGTAATTTCTAAAAAAAAAAAGTAGGCAAAAATATATCTATCTGCCTGCTTTCTGGTTTGGTTATCTACATAGAATTATTCTTCTAAGCTGAAAACACTTTCCTGCAATGTGCCAACATTATTTTTTTTGCAATATGTGAGTCAACAGATCATCTCCTGCTTTCCACTTTCCCTCTGGGACCTCACAGATGGGGGCTGTGGCAGCCAGGCAATCCCAGACATCTGCCTTCTAAGCAGGGAATTGAAGATGCTCCACTTTATGTAACCTTTGCCTTAGGGTCAATTAAATTTTTTTAAAATTTATATATATATTTTTTTTGCTTTGAAGCCAGACATGGTTGAACTTCTGGGGCACTGCTTGTATTTAAACTTCCCACCCTATTCAGGGTTTTTTTGGGTGGACATATTGTTTAGCAAAAGTTGCTCAGTAACAACTAACTTTCCCATCCAGCTATGTTTTTTTGTGCTGTTTCTTAGTGTTACAGGGTATCATATGATGTGTATTTTCACAGGATTAATATCAATGTGATGTTTTATATCCCTAATGTATCTCAGCTCATTAAGTACATTAATTCATTTGGTACCAATGTCTTTTGCCTTCTATTCAAAAGATGTACCCATTTGTGTATCATCATTTGTAGGCTGTTCTCGACCCTAGAGCATAGAAGAACTCTCTTGCTGTTTAAAATCCCACTTAAAAATAATGGCTCCTTTCCCTACGTGCCAATATCTTCCAGGTACATCTGCTTATGATGTGCCCACTCTATGAAGCAAACTGAATTCTCTGCCTCAGTACCAGGCTGCCACTAATTGTTTTTATGTGTGTTTGCACAGTTCCTATTTTCACTGTCTGTTTTGAAACACAATATTGGTTCATTTATTTCCTGTGTCACAAACTAACCTCATGGTGAACATTGCTTTGCAAGTTTATTGAGGTAATGTTTCTCATAAGAGCTTTGTCCTGCTGTTATCTCTGTGCCTTTTTTTTTAATGATGGGAGTGTTGTCCTTTCATAATGTGAATTGCTCTGATTGCAAATAGAAGAATATGTCCCTTGTGCTGAGTACATTTGAGTCTCATTGTGTCTGCTGTCTTGGTTATGGCTTCTGAACCTAGCTATGTTCACCCTGGGTTCTGTCTTTGTTTTCCCTTAGATGCTCATCAGCACTGCTGCTGCCTGCTATCCCTTGTGTTTAGGAGTCACATCATAGCTTTCTGTGACAATTCAAGTCAAGTTCCCTTCTGACAGTGCCTTTCTTATGTCCAGCTAATTTGTAATACCCAAAATGCTTTCAGTCCCACTTAGTTCATATGGTAATGCAGCTCAAACTGTGTGTCACTCAGCCATGTCTAATGGCTCGCTTGCTTTAGCTTTCCATGAGCAGGTGTGCTGGAGAACCCATGGGAGTGCAGAGACTCAAGTGAGATTTGTTAAAGTAACATCATGAACCTCACTACTTCTTTGGATGCTAAAATAACTTTTGAAATCTGTCCTCTGACATCAGCTCTTCTCATTGAAATGCTTCTGAAAATGTACTTACTGCACACAGAAGGTTTTTAATCTGTGGCATTTCTCTGCTCTGCCTTTTGGAGGCCTGGAGAGCTCCCAGTCATCTTTGCAGCTACTTTGTCATCTGCAACTCTGGACTAAGCAGTTCAGAGAACCTTGTTGTGACCTTTTTTATACAAAGGCTGACCTGTCTCTGGAGCAGCTGATAGAACGGGCTCACAATGAGCTTGTCAGATGCTGCAGTTCTGTTCCTTCCTGTGAGCGCTACCCATGTTGCTCTGTTCCACTCTCAGCACCTGGTCTCAGGGGGATTGGATCCTTCAAGACCACAAGGGACTGTCATGTGTGATTGTCTTCATACACAGCCTTGGGGTTTCAGAAGAGTTTTCCTGTGCCCACCTTGTGTCCACTGCACTAGAAAATACTGCCTAGACAAGTCCTGGCTTTGGATTTAAAGCTGACAAGGATATTACTGTATCAGAGGTATGTGTTTCCAGTGGCTAATTATTTCCACCAAAGATTTACACGTTTGAATTGGTTGCACGAATTAACGAGGCAGGAATTATAAAACCTGTAGTTATTTTATTTCCTAAAAGCCCTGCCCTCAAACTCTATACATATTAGTTAGACTGGGTTCAAATTTGTTCAGGAAGAGCTTCACAAGGATGCTTCTATGCAGGAAAATCAGAACATTGGAACATTGGAAAAGGTTTGCCACAAACCAGCTTTGCCTCACTTACAAATAAAGGCAGCCTGGAGCCCTAGGGCAGGTCTGTGCTACTCATGGCAGTGGAGTAGGAATTTGGAGCTGGTCCCTTGGCTCCTTTGCGGCAGTGTCTGGAACTGTGAATTGTAATCCTGTGGTGGATCATTGCGGCACAGGATCCAATGCCAGCAAACTTGCCAGAGTCCAAACTGACTGCAGACACTGTTGCCATGGGCACAGAGCATGGGGTAGCACAGGGCAAAGCTCAACCTACTCGGCAGTGTGCTCAACCAACAGCGTTGGTTTATGGCAGAGGCAGATCCCTGCAGCAGGCAGGCAGGTCCCTGCAGCATGAAGTCAGGATGCGGCGATCTGAATGTGGGGACTATGTGCTTTCTCCTCACCCTTCTTCCAGATGCCGCTCCAGGTCCAACTCAAGGTCCCCCTCAAGGTCCAACTAGATGATGTGTCCAGTTGCCATATATATATGCTGGGGAGATTTGCTCTTCCCCGTTCAAGCCCGCGGGAGTGGGGGAAGGAACTTCGCGCCTACTTCTTTCCACATTCCAAACCCCTGGAGCCAGAGGTGGGGGGAGAGGAAAACAGTTTCATGTCCCATTCAAATCTCCGATGGGGCAGGGACTTGGGTGTGCCCTGCTACAATGTTGTCTTGTCTTAGGCTGAGTGCTTTCAAAGGAAATTCTTGGTGCTGAGGCCAAGAACAAGGTATCAGCAGAGGTGACAGATCACTTTGCTCCGGGGATGTAACTGGCTCTTGGCCTTTTCACTCTGCTCCTTGTTTTCATCCAGCTGGAGAAAAATATATTCTTGTGTTCCAACATCCTCTGTTTGAAGGCTTCCCCTAGGAGCAGGTGCTCATGTTATCCCCTCAGAGGTTACCTTAGCTCCTCCAGGGATTTGACTCGAGCCAATCTTCCCCCACTCTGGAGATGATAACTGTGGGCAGAAGCTCTGTGTTTTCCCTCCCATCGCTTTCAGTAGCTGCTCTGATAGGTTTTGCTTTTGTGAAATATAAAGGAGCTGAGGAGAAAAAATCTTCAAGTCCGTTCAGAAGAAGATCATGTTCTCCCCTAACCTTACATCACATAGGTTTTTTAAGGGAATTTCTTTAAATTCTCATTAATACACCATGATTTTTTGGAGCAATTTTTGGAAATGTGTTTGTAATTTCCCCTGTAACCTTTTAAAAGCACCAAACCAGAGATTTAGACAAACATAAACTGTGGTAGTCTACCAACTGAATTTGAGCTGTCAGAAGGTGTAGCTCTGTGTGGCTCACCACTGCTCCTCAGACTGGGGCTAGGAGCAGACTTTCTCAGAAATACATGTAATGTTTTGGGTATGTTTTTCCACTTTCCAGGTTCTTGATGAAGATATTAATTAGCACTGCCCTAGACAAGGCTCATGTCAGAGTCCATGAAACACTGTGTGGTTGAAGCTGTTGTGAGTGCTGGTCAGAGCAGTTGTGGAGAGGAGCTGGTGACCCTTTTGAAGGTCTATATGTTCAAGTCTACTTTAGATTAATAAGTGAGAATTAGTGACAGACTGGGTGCTGTGCCCACCTCAGAAGGATGCTGCAGCTGTGGTGGAGAGCAGCAGCTGTTGCAGGATGTGCATGCTCCAAAGTTGTGAGGTACAAAGAAGAAAAATTGGGTGAGTGTTGCCCTCCCTGTTTGAATGATCCAGCAAAATGTGAAGATGGCAGTGAAAGTGCCCCCTAGCAGAGGTTGGTCTTTTCCTTTCCTTGCTGTAAATTTCATCATGTTTGTTTGTTTGTTTGTTTTATTACTAATGACAGGACAAGGGGCAATGGGTTTAAACTGACAGAGGAGTGATTTAGACTGGATGTTAGGAGGAAGTTCTTTGCAGTGAGGGTGTTGAGACACTGGCACAGGTTGCCCAGGGAGGTTGTGGCTGCTCCCTCCCTGGAGGTGTTGAAGGCCAGGTTGGAGGAGGCCTTGAGTGAGCTGTCCTAGTGGGAGGTGTCCCTGCCTATGGCAGGGGGTTGGAACTAGATGATCTTTGAGGTCCCTTCCAACCTTACCATTCTGTGATTCTATGAATGTGGTTCAGCTAAGTGTGCCCCAAGACCCTGGGTGGCTGCTGGCTCTGATGTTGCCTGCAAGTGCTTCTGCCTGGGGCTTTCTGATCCTGGCACCAACCTGGCCCATCCCTCCAGACCTTAACAAGAAGTGACAAGAATCATCCCACAACACATATCCTAGATGGGCATATGGGATGGAGGCAGCCTCAGTATCACACGAATGAGTCAGCTTCCCATGTCAGAGAAGGTTTCTTAATTTAGGTGTACTGGGCTACAGTTCCTTCAGACCTTCATCCCCGTGCCCATTCTCTGTGAGCATCAGAGAGCCATTTTCATTACTTCTGATTCTCTGATGCCCCCCTGTGAGTTCCCACAGGTGACTGACAGCACCCCTGTGGCACCAGCAGGTAAACAGGAGCTGTGTCACGAAGCGAAAGATTTCCACAGCGTGTGCAGACAAGCAATATAAATTGCTTTACAAACATCATTGCCACCACTATGCTCTAGGGCTTGGCCCAGGTGTGGTGCTGGTATCATAGAGGTGTGGCTGAAATGACTTTGGAATCAAGGTCCTGGATATGTCCCACCTTAATTAGGGTTAAAATGACACTAATTTTATTATTATATTCCATTCATTTAAGTGATGTGTCTTCGTAGTGAATGGCTCTCTTGCTAGCCACTGAGACAAGAGGTGATGATTTCCTTTTCAAAGTGAAATCTTAATAATATCCCACAGAGGATACAATGGGATTGCTAACATAAATCCCCTTAATCACTCTTTGAAGTGGAAGCATGACAGCTGTCAGATGTCCACCTTGTTTGGCTCATCTCGTCTCAAGCTGCTGTTCTCTTGCTGCCCTTTCAGACAGGTTAATAGTGAACCTACAGAGCAAGCCATGGAGAGAAAGAAATGACATTTTATTATATTAATTATGTCTTAATGTAATAATATTATTTATTAATTATATTTATTATTATATCTCCTAGCAGTGGAGGCACAGAATGGGTCCCTGCTGGGGAAGGCACTCTGCAGACACAATGGAAAGGCAAACCTTGCCCCAAGCAGCTTAAACATTAAGCAAAAAAATATCACAAGAACAGAGACTAGCCCAGTGTCATAAAGCTCTACTTGCTTTCTGCAACAGCAAAAGCATGAACATCAAAGATTATTGCCTGACAGATGTTTCCATAAAGCAAGAAAATGAGCAAGTCTTGCATGAAGACCAGAATTTCCCTTTGGATGATCAACTTCTGCTTCACCAAGATTTCCATGTCCCTCTCCACTCCTCTAGAAGGCAGACTGAGCTTTCTGTGAGCAGTTTCTTGAAGCCAATGAGTGATTGGGTGGGGAAACCTCTACCACACACCTCTTCAACCCTGCACATGGACGTTCAACCTCCTCTGCCTCCCACAGGGAAACAAACTGCTCCCAAGGGGCCATTTCAGTACTCAACAAAAATAACTTCCCCATGATCTCTGCAAGGCTATGTGTCAGAATTGCTCCAAATGTTTTATTAATGGGGAAATGTGTACCTGCAATGTCATGCTCAGGTCCAAACCCAGCTCTTAGCCTCTCCCTAGCAGCACCTTATGTAAGTGTGAATCATGCCCTAAGCAGCTGAAGCTCTTGGATGCTATTTTCTTCTCAATAGCAGTTCATGTGAGCTAAGGTCTGATTTTGGAGCTGAAACTGCTTATTTCATCCCCCAGCATTTCCATGGCCAGTAGGGAAAAAGTGGTAGTGCAAATTTCTGTTTCATGGTTGGAAAAGAAGAAAGCTTCCTTTAGTAATGCCCATTTATTGTTTAAACATTTATCACTTAGCTCTTTCTCAGAACTAGTTCTCATCAATTTATCATGCACCTTATGTTTTGCTACCTACATTCTCTTACTTTTGGTAAATCTTTTAAGGGCAGCTTGATAAAGTAAAATATCAGCTGCAAGTCAGTTTGAAAGCTGGTGGCTGGGAGTCTGAATATCTCTGTTTCTCAGCACTGAGAAAAATGTGCCCAAAAACCCAAATTCCTCTCCTCTGATGTTGGCATTCATATCTTTGCCCAATGCTAGCACTCATTCTCTCCACCAGGACAGCCAGCTATCACCAGGCACTGAAATGAGACCCCAGGGAGGCAAACAGCTTTGGATATCTCCCTCTGCTTCCTCTGTCCGCCTTGGCAACCTGCAGCATTGGCAGGGGACATGCAGTGTGCCCATGGCGTTGGAGCTGGCCAGTGCCCTGCTGCAGGGCTAAGGTGAACAACTGCAGTAGTGCTAACTTCTGCTCAGACAGGAAGTCAGGGCATTTAGCAAACGTTCCAAGCTACTCTTCTGGCTCTGGGTTCAGAGCCTGGGATGGTGTGCAAAGGCTGCTTGACCCCTGGCCATAGAAAGGCCCTCAGCTACCCTCCTCTGTCCTTCATGGTTAACCACTTGCTTCCAGGTACCATAGGGGCAATGGACATTCAAAAAGCCAGCAAGAAAGGATGTTGTCCCTGAATGGCACGTGGACAGAGGATGATGGTGCCCTCTCCCCATGCTGACATGAGGACAGCTGAGATGTGGAATTCTTCCCATACCTATTATCCCAGAGGGTTTTATGCTGCATCAAATTCCAGCTGTGAAGGTTTAAAAGCAGACTAGCTGCTACCTCCCACCACACAGGAGCTGGTTCTTTACCATGTATGTTTTATTTATAGATTAACATTAGCATTTGCAAGAGGAATGACTCGGTCTTTGAGTTATCACTTCCTATTAACCTGAAATTACTGAGTGAAATTTGTGAGGAAACCCAGTGAGCAGAAAGTAACAGAAAAATGTTCCTTTCCTTTCCTTGAAGCACAGAGAATAAACAACCTCCTCCCTTTGGAGGGTTGTGCAAAACCATGGAAACGTCAAATGAGAATGTCAGGCAGGAGCCTTTTTAAAGGATCACAACCATTACACGTGTTAGATGAAAAATAGATAAATTTCTTAATTTATATATTGCATATCATGCACATTACCAGATTTGCCATCAGTAACTGGGTTTAGACTACACAGAGGGGCAGATCCTGCAGCCTTCTTCTATGTGTTACAGCCCTCGCTCCTATGGAAATGTTTCCCTCCAGCAACGATGTAGTAGTCCTGGGATTTTGTTTGAACAGGCTTTGAAGGGCCTGAGGAGGGGAAAAAGAGGGAGTCCCCTTCAGCTATGCAGGGGTGAGTATGGGGAGCTGCAATGGCTCCCTTGTCCCATTGCAATGGGACCAGCCCTACTCCCATCCCCCTAGCAGGGGATTTCTGTGCTGGCTTGCAGGCAGCTTGGCACATAGGACAGGACACATAGGGCACCTACAATTTAGGCATCTTCTTAATCCGATTGCCTAAGTCCTTGATTCATCCCACCTGGGTGTTAGGAGCCCCACTCCTGTTAGGTGGCTGAACAGTCTAGATGGGCTGAGCTTCTTTCCTGTCTTTCTCAGTGATCACTTCACTGAGTAGCTCATGAGAGTTGTCTAACACATTGTTTATGTGTCTAAATGATAGAATGTGAAGCTTTAGGCTGTGATGACCTTATAGTAGCCTTCCAGTATCTGAAGGGGGCCTACAGGAAGGCTGGGGAGGGACTATTGACAAGGTCTTGTAATGACAGGACAAGGGGCAGTGGGTTTGAACTGGCAGAGGGGAGATTTAGACTGGATGTTAGGAGGAAGTTGTTTGCAGTGAGGGTGGTGAGACACTGGCACAGGTTGCCCAGGGAGGTTGTGGCTGCTCCCTCCCTGGAGGTGTTCAAGGCCAGGTTGGATGAGGCCTTGAGTGAGCTGTACTAGTGGGAGGTGTCCCTGCCTATGGCAGAGGGTTGGGACTAGATGATCCTTGAGGTCCCTTCCAACCTTACCATTCTATGAGTCGATGACAGTGGTCCTCACACCCTGCCATTACACAGAAAGCCTCTTGCTGTCCCTGAGCCCAGAAACCAGTGCAAGACAATGAAAGGAAGCTCACTTTTTGTCATTTAACCTCCACATCTGAACCGCAATATTTTTAGTGCCTCATTTTCAAGCATTCTTCTTTTTCATTCATTCTAATCAGGAATAATCACTTGCATTTATGTAGCAACTTTCAGGCAGACAAAATCTAAAATGTTGTAAAGATCTGAGATAGCTATTTACATTGCTTTTTATTTAATCTTGGTGCTCTGGTTAGGGACAAATCAGTATCAATCAATTCCTTCTTTGCTTATGAACTTTCATGATCTGTGACTGACAACTTTAATAATCTCCATTATGAAGCCTAGGCAGCATCCACAGTAGCACCTAAATGGTCCCCAGGACCATGTAATTAAAATTAAGCTGAGTTGCTTTGATTACAACAGGGCAGGCCAGCTTAACCTTGAATTTATGCTGAGTTTAAAGATGGTTCATACAGAGAACTTGTATGACAGAGAGAGATTTGAATTAATTGTGCTGATTCTCTGGTTTTACTTTACTGTCTGATTAGGATTACAAATGAAATCACAGTCACCTTTGCAAAAGCTTTGTTGTGAATGCCAAGTTCCAGCAGGCTGCTGTGAGTACCTGTGGGCTTTCTACCCATTCTCTGGCACAAGGAATGTGTTTGGGCATCTGCAGGAGGTGGTGATCTGTCACGCACCCACTGCCAATTTATTGCTGTCTGCAGACACAAAGCTTCTAATCTGACCACAGAACTGATGTGTGTGTACTGAGCATGAACGACTCCAGCTCACCCTGATCCACCCTTTCCTGCTGTTTCTCAGACATGATGAAGGCTTTTGATGTTCCTTGTCTTCCAGCTGCATGGGATTAGGCTTTTAATTAGCATTGACTGCATCTGAAAAAGTAATCAGAAAATAGAGTTTCCTAAGTAAAGTTGTGGGTTTGTGGTTTTTTTTTTTTTTTCTTTCTTCTAACTTCTGGTACCAAAAAATAGCTTCAGGTAGGGCGTTTAGCATAAATTAAGCTGGGTGTCTCTCATGTGTAGTTTGAAAAGCCAGAACTGAAAGGTGGTGGATGTGTTTCAGCAAGGCTATAATTTTGTTACAGGCACTTTTAGAAAATATCAAAACAGAGACATGAAACCACCTCTCTCACAGGGAATTTACCAAGCTTGCTAGTAGCAGAAGATTGGCATGTATCATACTTTGCACTCTTGTGTAACTCAGTAACAGTTGTATTTTTAGAGGTTTCATTCTTTTTCTTTCCTGAAAGCCTGTATCACCAACTGAACAGCAGTCTGCCTCACACAGGATTATTTTTCTGTCTGTTGGCAAAGTATCCTTTGAGAATTTCTTCAGATCCCTGTTTTTTCCTGTCATGGTTTAAACCCCAGCTCAGCCCAACACAGCCTCTTGCTCACTCCCCCTGTGGGATGGGAGAAGAGAATCAGAAAAGTGAAAGAGAAAATGTGTGGGTTGAGTTAAAGACTGTTTAATAGGTAAAGCAAAACCAGGAATTCATTCACCACTTCACACCTTCAGGCAGGTGTTCAACCACCTCCAGTAAAGCAGGGCTCTGTCACATGTGTTGCTTACCAAGTAAGATAAATGCCATCACTCCAAAAGTCTTCCATTCCTCTTCCTTCCCTCAGTTTTACATGTTGAGCATGTATGGAAGATCCCTTGGGACACTGAGGTGTGTTGGGGTCGGCTGTTCCAGATGTGTCCCCTCCCAACATCTTCTGCTCCCCCCTGCAGAAGAGGCCCTGACTCTGTGTAAGCACTGCTCTGCAGTAATGAAAATGTGTCTGAATCCTCATTACTATTTGCAGCACAGCTGAGCCCCCCACTAGCTACTGTAAAGAAAATTAACTCTATGTTAGCCAAACCCAGCACACTGACTAAACAACCAAACATCCTTTTAGAGGGGTAAGGACATGGCATCTACTTTTGCTGCACCTGCGATAGATCCAGCCTGTCTTTTTCATTGGAATCTGTTAATGCCATACAGACAAAACCCAACTATGCCCTTTTATTGGTAAGCGTAGCATGAAATAGTGTTACACTCTTTTTCTTGATACCTCTCATTAGACCATGAACAGATATGTAAGTTGAGATCAGAAAGTACAGTTCAAGTAGAAGCAAGTGACTGCCAGTGCCTTAGACCATGTTTATGTTGCTTCCACCTTTGTTGGATCCAGGGTACTGCTGTCTCCAGAGACCATCTCACAAGGGCAAAAGTGTCACTCCTACCTCTTTGCAAGGCAGCAATCATGTGTCCTGACTTGGCTAAACAGAGAAGGAGAAATCTCCATCCCTCCTTGCATCTGCAAAGTGTTTGGGGGCAGAGAGAGATCTGTCCAGAGAGTAAGAGCACTCTGTGAGCAAATGGCAGCACCAGCACAGGCTTGGTGGTACACAGGACTCTTGTTGAGGACAAGAGATTATAGAATCATAGAATGGTAAGGTTGGAAGAGACCTCAAAGATCATCTAGTTCCAACCCCCTGCTATAGGCAGGGACACCTCCCACTAGGACAGCTCACTCAAGGCCTCCTCCAACCTGGCCTTGAACACCTCCAGGGAAGGAGCAGCCACAACCTCCCTGGGCAACCTGTGCCAGTGCCTCACCACCCTCACTGCAAACAACTTCCTCCTAATACCCAGTCTAAATCTCCCCTCTGCCAGTTTAAACCCATTGCCCCTTGTCCTGTCATTGCAAGACAAATCCCTTCCCAGCCTTCCTGTAGCCCCCTTCAGATACTGGAAGGCTACTATAAGGTCTCCTGGAAGCCTTCTCTTCTCCAGGCTGCAGAGCCCCAACTCTCTCAGGTTGTCCTCATAGCAGAGCTGCTGCAGCCCTCTGAGCATCTTTGTGGCCTCCTCTGGATCCGCTCCAGCAGTTCCATGTCCTTCCTTATGGCCAAACCCAGCTTATTCCTTCCATGCATTTTAAAAACATTGCTCCTTAAACTAATATATTTTCAAGACACTACTCTGGTCAGTTGCTACTATGATAATTTCTGCTGTTGTTCTGTTCAGCTGAGGATGTCTTTAAGAGTAATTACTTCTCATCTCCTGTAGAGTCCAGCAGCCAAGTAGTTCCTTCAAATACCAGCTTAGAATGTCTGCCACAAAGATGGCAGAACCCTGGATGTTTTGGTAGGCAGCCTTTAGGGAGTTCAAGTTTAAAATTCCTCTCCTTTGTCAGCTTCAGGCATTGAGTTTTTGCAGTGAGAGCCACAGCGCTGGAGAGAAAATACTTCTTCCTGTGAAAAGGTTGCTCAGGACCTTGCCAGGTATTTGTCTTATCCTGCAATGTCTTCTGGGTGTTTTAGGAAGGCTTTGTGCCTGTTGCCTGAGCTTTACTTCTTCATTTCCACAAATTATTAAACTGTCAGTCTTCATATTGCCAGTGAAATCTAATTAAAATGTTCCAAATTATCATTACAAATTGAATCTTCTCTCATGTGTCTCATGTACTATGAATCCTATTTTATTAACACTGCAATATTCCAGGTCTACAATTAAAGTCAAATGGGTTAGTACAGTAATTAGTCCTTGAAATAATTTTATCTCCAATGTTTTGATGCCATTTAATATTTGGTGAGTTAATGACAGATCTCTTCCTAACAATGCTTCTGGCTCTGTGATACCATTACAAATGGAAACCAGTCTAAGTGGGAAAGGGTTGGGTCCAAGTTATCTGCAGCAGCTGAGGAATGTCTTTGGGCAGTGGTTATAAATGCAAGAAATGGGAAGGGACAGGCTTTGCCTTCCTTTCAGAGAACCTGGGACACATGCTCAACATCACAGCCTGTCAATGACAGAGCATCTCTAGGAGAGAAAGACAGTGGCAGGAAAGAAAAGATGTGAAGGCAAGGGCTGAAAGGGACTGGCTGTGCCCAGTCAGTGTGGTACCTCAAGCATCCCTGTACAGCAGAGGAGCCCAGAGCTTGTCTTTGCCTCAGATGTAAGTGAACTCCCAAGGACATTTCTCAGTGATTGGTTACAGTCCTGCACCTTCTGGGACCCCCTTACCTGTATACACATCTCTCTGCTAAGTCCTCATCTGTGGCAGCTTGGACCATGTCTCCTTTCTGGGACAGCTTCTTGAAAAAGTTCCTCTCAGCACTGACTTGACCTCTAGAAACCTTAGCCACACAATCACACCAGATTGGCAAACAATATGTCTCAAAGAGAGTCTTAAACAAGCAAGACTGAGCAGAGAGGAGGAGCAAGATCCACAGCCTCAAACTGAGTTTGGAGGTGTGAATTATTCTCAAAGGCAAATATATCACTGGTACCTTCAAGTGTTTCAAGAGGGAGACAGCTGTTAGGCCCTCTCCCTGCTTGGATCCCAGTCTTGTGTTGGCTCAGGGAGAATGGAAAAGTGGCTTAGGATCTTCACAGGTATACTGGTTGGAAAGGACTTCTGGAGGTGGCTAGCCCAGCCTCAAGAACAAGTAGGACAAGACACAGTTCAGGCTTGTCAACTTTTCCTGTACCTGAATCTCGAGGACCTCCATGGACCTTACTTCCACAGCCACTCTAGGCAGCCTTTCCTTCACTGGAATGTAGCCTTACTACAGATGATGTGCTGAGCAGCAGGCTTTGGTGTATCCTCTGCCACCAGCAAGCAGCTTGCACTGCTGCCAGGGTGGAGATGAGGATTACTCCACGGAGGGATTTTGCTCCACTGCTTTGAATACTGAGCCACAGTTGAGTTTGATTGCTAAGACATTGTACATGGCTGTTAGGAAGTGCAGCTCTTAGAGATGGTCTAGAGATACTGGCTCTTTTTTTTCTTTTTCTTTCCCCTCTTAATATCAGTAGAAGATAAAAGCTGCAATTGTTACCATTAATTACCTGAATATCTCTCTTGTGCAGGTAGGTTAAATTTTAATTTACCACCTGCTGTGACAGTGAAATGTCAAGAAGAGAAAGTGCATTATGAAGCACCATGTAGAGCCAAGGTAGATGTGGGAGGTCATTGAGCAGTTCAGATCCTTTTGAAATCTTTTGTTTTCATAATTCAAATTAATATGTCTGTTTTCATGGCTGCTTTTTAATGATTCCCTTCTAGGCCTCTTAAGGCATTGTCAGTGCACAGCTGACAGGCTGATGTTAACTTCTCACGGGTAGATTATCAAGCATTAACAGCTCTTAGACAAAGAAAATGGGAGAACCAAACAAAACAGAATTAAGTCAATTGGCTTTGAGAAGCAGATTTCAGTAACTAAAGAAAGAGAAGAGAGAGTAGTTTGTGACAAAATAGTTTCAAAGAAGAAACAGTTCAGGAGAATTGTCAGCTCCTGACAGAAAATAATGTTACAATGCAACTGGAAATCCTGCCAATGTGTAGGCAGGCTGGAAATTGCAGCAGGACGAATTCCAGCTCTTCAGTGAACTCACAAGAAAGAAGTGCAGAGAAAAATGGGCAAAAGGTCAAATGAGTGAGGGTGAATATCAAATGATAGCATGTGCTGTAGGGGAGAAAATCAAATGCAAGTGAAAAAGAAATAAAGAATAGCAAAACCTGTAGCCTATGGAAGCATGAAGGTGATTCTGCCCCTTTACTCTGCTCTTCTCAGACCCCATCTGGAGTACTGTGTGCAGTTCTGGAGCCCCCAGCACAGGAAGGACATGGAACTGTTGGAGCGGGTCCAGAGGAGGGCCACAAAGATGCTCAGAGGGCTGCAGCAGCTCTGATATGAGGACAGACTGAGAGAGTTGGGGCTCTGCAGCCTGCAGAAGAGAAGGCTTTGAGGAGACCTTCTAGTAGCCTTCCAATATCTGAAGGGGGCCTACAGGAAGGCTGGGGAGGGACTATTGACAAGGTCTTGTAATGACAGGACAAGGGGCAATGGGTTTAAACTGGCAGAGGGGAGATTGAAACTGGGTGTTAGGAGGAAGTTGTTTGCAGTGAGGGTGGTGAGACACTGGCACAGGTTGCCCAGGGAGGTTGTGGCTGCTCCCTCCCTGGAGGTGTTGAAGGCCAGGTTGGAGGAGGCGTTGAGTGAGCTGTACTAGTGGGAAGTGTCCCTGCCTATGGCAGGGGGTTGGAACTAGATGATCTTTGAGGTCCCTTCCAACCTTACCATTCTATGATTCTATGATTAAGGTGAAAAAGAACTATCAGAAGACACATGGGTCTCTTGCTCACTGCAGAACAAAAGTTAATGGCAAGCAGTGCCAAGAAGGCTGAAGTACAGTGCTAAGTGCACCAGTAGTGATCAAACAGCTAATGGAACAGAGGGGAAATGGTACCAGTTCAGACTGAAAGGAGAGAACCGGAAACATGTTAGAAAGTACAGCAATACATAAAACAGTTTGAAAAATGGAGGAGCCTGATGGAACCTGAAAGTTGAATGCTCTCCAAGGATACTTTGAGAACTGGCTGTGCAGCTTCAAAGTAGAAGCAAGGAACTAAGCTACATAAAAGATAATTGTATCTCCTGATGAGGAGAGGCAGAAGGAGGCTCTGGTAAATGCACATTATTCACCCTAATTCTGATTCCAAGAAGTACTGGAACAAGAAACATCCTATCTGTAAGTGCTTCGAAGATAACAAATATGCAAGTTACAGCCACTGGAGATTTGTCATACACTAATAATGTGTATTGATGGGTTTGATACCATCTTACATGAGATCTTCCATAGTGAATTAGGTGGATAGTATGTAGAAAAAGATGAGGGTGAGCACAAGTTTGGTGTAGGGATCAACAGCTGCAACTAGGTCACTGCCCAAAGGAGCTTATGGATCAGTTGCAGTTTCAGAGTAATCTTACTGGCACCAGGGACCTATGAGCGTTTTCACTCACAGCTTAGGTGAATAAAGGATTTATGCATTAGGTTTTTGAAATGTCACAGAAGTGGAGCAGTTACTGAAGGAGCAGTTACTGTCAGTGGTTCCCAAGTTTCATTACTCAGACGCAGTTAGCAAAGCCTGACCCACAAAAACTTACTGTGCAATGTGAAAATCAATTCATGACCACTGTCAAGGAATTCAGATGCAATAAGTGAGGAAAAAAGTGTTTCTTGTAAACCTTTGTCTGATATTAAACCACTGTTCTTCTGGAAAGAACATTTTAATGGGACTCCGTAGGTGAAAAATGCATTAAGAGCAATTATCTCTGCAATTACTATCTTGCTTTCTTGACCTCAAAAAACACATTCCTGCACTCACTTTTTAAAGGAATTTTTCCTGGGACAGATGCCTATGTAAATGGGGTCAAATATGAGAGTTGTTTAAGTTAAGTTCAGCAGCTAACAGGGATGTAGAGTGATCAAGACAGCATGTGCTGTTTTAACTCGATGAGCTTGCTGCATTTCTCACCCCTGCAGCTCTGCACGCTCACGCTAACCACGCCACTGGCACTGAACAGCCAGTGTTGAGGCTAGCTGACTGCAACAATATTCTGAGCTGCTTCCAAACACTGCATTATTTGTGACTGCAAACAAATGCAACACAAGCAAACGGAGCTCACGCTCCCACCTGCAGTGGTGTCTGGCACTTAGTCAAAATATACTGGCAGCAGCCTTTGCATCACAAGATGGATGATGAGCCTCATCCCAGATGTGCATGCAAGCTGCAGCTTCCTGATGAAAGACATATTAAAAAAAAAAAAAAAAATCATAGAATCAGTCAGGGTGAAAAGTGTTTCCCAAAGTTGCTGTAAAAATTTGTGCTGGTTTGAGCTAA
>VWYK01128368.1:24910-35926 GCA_013399775.1 Semnornis frantzii | reverse complement strand
CTGTATTTAGAGGTTTTCTATGAAGTACTGCTCAGCTGGGCTGACACATCTTCTGTAGCCCTTGGAGAGCAAGTGTGGCCTGCTGACAACTGTATACACATGGCTTGTGGAACTTTGTTTCATAATCCACAGCCACAGACTGCTTTCTGAATGAACAGACAAGAATCACCTAATGGAAAACTGCTTTCCCCACTCCACTCCTGATGTGCCTAGAAACAACATTTTTTATTTCTACCCTGTTCTTGTCCCTCTGCACTATTGCTAACTAGACAAGCAGGAAAGCAAAATGCTCTGAACACTGGTAGTGTGCATCAGCCATTGCTTGTGCTCTGCAAGATGAGGGACTACAGAAATAAGACCAATTTCTTTGTTCTGGGTGATCTCAGGCATACTGAGAGTCTGTGGCATACTGTGAAATGGAAACACAAATGAGATGCTTCCTGTGATGATGACTATGAGGACTAATGTTTGGCACACCCTCCACTTCATTATCTCAGAGCTGATGAAAGGCCAGAAGATACTTTAGGTGGTGTGTCCTCTGTCACTTGGTCAGAATCTCAAGGGACCCAGAGGTCGAACGTTGTTTGATGGCCACAATGCTGTAAAGAGCAATAAAAATGGAGATGAGAGATAATGTTGTAAGATTGTTCCCTCATTTTACTATTTTTGTGATGTCAGCACCACCTTTGTGCAAAGCCTTTGCTCCCTGGGGTTATTAGCTCATAAATTCTGCCAAATATTCCTCCTTACAGCAATTCGTGTTACATTAAACATGAAGATAAAAGCATTGGTTAGTTCACTTGAATCTCCTTGATTCTTGTCAGCTCACTTCTGTATGGTTTTTATGTATCTTAATTTTTTTTCCAAGATTTTAATTTTAGAAAACAGTGTTTTCACATCTGTTATACACTTTAAGTGTAGAATCAGAAAATGTGCCCCTTTGGACAAAACCTTTCCTATTCCTTACCTTAAAGGGAGGAGGCTCAGGCAGCCAACCAGAAAAGACAAAATGAAACAGAAGCCGCTGTACCAGTTCAGTGTGTTTTGATAGATCTTGTTGTAGACTGTGGATGTCACTACTCCTGTGGTGACTAAAGACAACTGAAGCAGGACGAACACTTGACCTGTAAAACAAGAGCACAGTTGGTTACCAGGGAGGGGGGAAAAAAACAACACAAAAACAAACCCCAAAAAAAACAGTTTTGGTACCTCCCTGGGAAATATAGGATCAGCTACTGGCATTGAAGAGTGATGTGATTATTGCTTCACCAGTGACACGTTGTGCCTGCTTCTCGATCAGAATTGTTTTCCTTCTAAGCACAGCATAGAAGATCCAACTATAAAACTATCTACTTAAATACACACAGAGAGAATCATGCAGAAACATCTGGGTTGCAAAAGACCCTCAGGATCACCAAGTCCAACCTGTAAACCTATCCCTAAGCATCACATGCAAACGACCCTAAAACAGATGCAGGGTTGGCGACTAAACCACTTCCCTGGGCACCTTAGAAGACCACTCAACTACCAGGAGGCAAGGGCTGCACTGCTGCATGGCCCTGCTTGAGATCTGGTCTGCCACTGTAATCAGGTGCTGCATACGTGGCTCATGGTGGGGATTAAAACAAACAATAATAATGATGATTAATTTGAGGTGTGCGCTGTGCTTTATGTTGCAGGTAGGTGAGTTGGCTCCAGAACAAGTTGAGGAACACAAGCAGTAGAAATTAACTGGTGACATAATAATGTCATGTTCATATGGCAGAATGGAAGAAGGTGCAAGGAGTGGCTGTGGGAACATGCTTGGAGGAGGCAGTCATTGGCCTGAGGTCTGAATGTGTGGACAGTCCTGTCTTTGTGCCTAAATCCAGCAGTAAAAACAGTATCCTTCAATACAGTGTTGCATTGTAAAATACAAGTGTTTTACTGCTTCATTTTCTGTTTAAAAATGTATTAGAATTTCTACTCCCTATGACCAAAAAAGGGCAAATTTTTATGCAGAGATTATCCTTGGTGTTTAAATCATGATCTGACAGGAACAAATTGTCAAGTAATAAGAGAGAGTATAACTGAAAAGAGACTGAAGACATCCACCCTTCCTGAAACTGGAAGTAAGAGAAGCCAAATACAGTGTGAATATCCCAGTGCTTCGTCCCAGTGTCTCAGTTCTCTTGGATTTCCTTCCAGAACTGTGGTTTTGAGCAGCACCTCAAATATTTAATCTGAGCTGTACAGTGATAGCAATTTCTCAAAGCATAGGCTGAAACTTTTGTAGGTAAATGTTGATGTAACTAAGGATGAGAAGTTTGGATGTGACAATCTTGTCCTGCAAGTTTCTCTGCTCCTCCCTTCCCATTTACAATACCAACTCCTCTGTTTTGATTATGCAAAGCACAGATTGCAACAATAATTTACATTTCTCTCTGTACCTTAGGCTGAATGTAAGGATTTGAGGGTTTTTTTGATCTCCAGGGTAACCCAAGTACTTACCATAAGATGATCCTTCAACGTGCTTGGATAACATGGACCTGATCGTTGGTATGGGGATGAGGGCAAAGAGCATCACTGCACGTGCTGCAATGCAAGGAAAATGTAGTTATCATCAGCACCTTTGCCTTGTCTTTCAGTGGTGACTATATGCCCTTCACCTTTTCTTGTCCTTGAGTACCAGAAAGAAGTACAGATCTTTGGAAGGAGTGTAGATCTTCACTTCATCAAAGGGGTCGTGGGTAAGCTACCTATTGCTCCCACTAGCAGAGGTAGTTTGCTTAGACCAACCATGATGTCTTGGTTTGACAGAAATCACAGCAGAGATCAAGTATAGCACTGTCCTTTGAGATGGTGAGCCTGATGATTTCATAGAATTGTAGCATGGTTTGGTTTAGAAAGGACCTTAAATATCTAGTTCCAACCCCTCTGCCCTGGACAGGGACAACATCTACTAGACTAGGTGGCTCAAGGCCCCATCCAGCCTGGCTTTAAACACCTCCAGTGTTGGAGCCTCTACAGCTTCTCTGGGCAACCTGTTTCAGTGCCTTATTACCCTTACAGTGAAGCATCTTCTCCTGACGCCTAATCTAAATCTAGCTTCTTCCAGTTCGAAGCCTGTACCCTTTGTCCTGCTGTTACATGCCATTGTAAAACATGTCTCTCCGGCTGTCCTGTAGACCCTTTCAAGTACTAGCAGGCTGCAATAAAGTCTCCTCAGAGCCTTCTCTGCACTGAATAGCCCTAACTGTCTTAGCCTGTCTTTATAAGAGAGATGCTCCAACCCTCTGATCATCTTCAATGGCCCTCCCTCAATTCTGATGGTTTTGTGTCCTTCTTGTGTTGGGGACTCCAGAGGTGGACGCAGTACTCCAGGTGTGTGCTCCCAAGGGTGGGGTAGGGGGGAGAACCACCTCTCTCAACTTGCTGGCCATGCTGCTTTTGATGCAGCCCACTCTATGGTTGGCTTTCTGGACTGCGGTGCATATCACAGGCTCAAGCTGAGCTTCTCATCAACCCAATTCTTTTTTTTTTTTTCNACCCAACTCTTTTTTTTTTTTTTCTCAGGAAAAAGGCTCTTTATTCATTCTCCACTCAGCCTGTATTTGTGCTTGGGATTGCTTCAACCTAGGTGCAGGACCTTGCATTTAGCTTTGCTGAACTTCACAAGATGGGCACTGAACCACTTGTCTCTCTCCAGAGTACCACTTGTCACTGGTATTCACTTGGATATTGAGCCACTGACAATCACACTTTGAATGCAATCATCACACCAATGCCTTTTCCACTGAGTGGTCCACCCATTGAATCCACGTCTTTCCAATTTAGAGACCAGGATGGGAGTCTGGTCCCATCCCTCCCGTGATGGGAGTCATGGGGGAGAGTGTCGAACACTTTGCACAAGTCCAGATAGACAACTCTTATCCTGTCATAGAAGCCCACAGAAGTTTGTCGGGCAGTATTTGTCCTTGGTGAAGCCATTTTGGCTGCCACCAATCATCTCTTAATTTTTCATGTAGACTTCATTTGAATCTAACCAGCAGGGAGAGAGAGCACTTAGCGCTTCATGACCTTGACAGGAACAATACCTTTCATAACACTGCAGCTGTTTTCTGTCTCGGTGCTTATGGCTTGCAGTATTTTAGGCTTTCTCTAGTGTAGAAGCTTTTAGGGAGCTGGAGTGAAGCTCCTGCCAGCAGAACTGACCTCAGTGAAGACTTGGGTCACGTCTAGCATTCTGAGGTGTTTCTGCAGTGTGGAGAATAAGCACCCTGCGCACCATGTAGCAGCATGTGTACTTAACAAGCACATGTAAATTTTTAATCTTTTGTTCCCTAGCCTGATTGCCTGAATGAACAAAACCTCCACACGGCATTCATCTGGGTACACAAATAAAATACCCTGTCCTCTTTCCCTTTAGAGTAACTATATTTGAATTTCAGTTTCTCATTCCCTGCAGGGGCAGACAGAAAAATCACTTCAGGTCTTTTTTCTTAGATCTTTTTTTCTCACTTTAAGAAGCAGAACCTCAGAGCTGTTCCACACATGGTGCTGTGTTTGTCAGGTATAAATCATCCATCTCTCTGACACAATGCTTGCAGTTCTTGGGGTTTGTTCTCTGTGTTTCTTCAAAGGCAACAATGAATTTGCCTTGACTTTGTGGTGGGATGCTGCCCCACTTATTGCCCCTCAGTCTTTTAGATGCAGTGCAAGATATGTACACTAAAGTATCATGATATTTTACTTGCTAAAGCAGCTCCAATATTTCACTCTTAAGACTCCTGTAGGTCATAAATGCCTTAATATAATAAAAATGGATCACCTCTTAAGATGTTTGCTTAGCAGACAAGCTTTGCCAGTTTGTTTCTGTTGTCTTGAGCATTACCTCATGAGGAGCAAGGGCTTCCTGTTAATGCAATGGTGTGGTCTGACTCATACAGGTGGCCAGCAACAATCCTTGCTGCCCCACTGTAAGAGTTCTGATCCCCCACTCAGATCTGGGCTATGACTGAGTGATGAATTGCAAGTCAAGCAGCCTTAACTAAGCCTTGGCAACAGTCTGTTCCTGCTCTGGACATTGTAGAGCGCAGGGCTTAAAAAAGGGAGATGTGTGGAGAGGGAATGATAATGAAGTCCTCAGGAATTACTCATGGGATGATCTGAAACTCACAGTGAAGCAGAGCAAAAGCCCTTCTCCTGACACCAAAACACCCCACCCTCCTTGAGGCACACTAGCTCATGGGAGCAGTTACTAAACTCACCGATGTAGAACAGAAATGTCCACCGCACGAAGGCCATGATGAGAATGCCAGCGCTGAAGGATGCCACTCCAATCATGATCATGATAATGTCCCTCAGGTATTTGGAGAAGGCAAATACCCCTAGGAAGCTGGTGATGAAGATCGCATACCCAGCAGCATTGCCATAGCCAATCTGCACGGCATTCCAGCTCAATGGCTCCCTGAGCAAGAAGAGTGGGAGCACATTCATTGCACCAACCACAGCAATGTCGTAGAGGATTGCTGCCACAAACAGCATGATGATGGTGAGTTTTGATGGGGATATTGGAGCGGACTTGCTGCTCAGTGAAGTTTGGGAACTTGTCGCTGCTTCTGTGCAGTCTGGTAGCTGACTGCCCACCTCCTCTGCACTCTTGGCTCTGGCTGGGCAGGAAGCTGCTGGTTTGGGGACTGTCAGGACAAAAATACTGTAGAGGAGGCAGAAAGCATAGCAAACAATGCTGCAGCTCACCAGCACAGTACCCTCTCGATGATGGTCACTGAAGCCAACAAAAAGGTAGCCAGATGCCATGCTGCCCAGAAAGCCAGCGAGGCCATACACCAGCTCAATAATGATGAGCCGCAGAGATCTCCTTCTCTCTGAGGACCCCAGGGATCCCAGAGCCATGACACCTGCCCAGAGCGTGGTGAAACCTCCTGTCAGCCCATTGAAGGCAGCAGCCCCGTACATCACCTCAACTGGCCAGTCCAGCAGGATCAGGAGGAGGAGGAGAGATTTTGAGCCCAAGTAGCCGATAAGAGGTAAGCAGATGGGGATCTTCCGATGTATCCTGTCCCCTAGCTTGGACAAACTGTAGGCTGACACCAGTGGGCTCAGGCCTAGGACTAGATTGTAGATGATATAAAAGTTAGAGATGGCCTTCTGCTGAGCATCTTCCAGTGCATGAGAAGGAGCGGTGGCATTGGTCTGGTTGCAGTAGTTCTTCACCACCAGCAGCAGTGCAGTGTCATAGAAGGCGCTGGCCACTTGAGAACCTGCAACCACTGGCTCAATCCATGTCCTTATCACTGCCACCCCCACCATTCTTCTGATGACCACCTCTTCTGGGGGAAGCTGGTTACAGGGAGATGCACAGGAGGAAAACACCTCTTCAGAAGCCCTGCTCTGGAGTGTGATGGTTTGGGAGTTGCTCCAGCATGCTTTGAAAGGAGCTGTGAAGAGAAAAAAAGCCAAAAGGTCTGCTGGGCTGCACAGAATCAGAGTTGTGCAAGAAATTATCTGTCTGGAAGGGTATTTATACCTCACCTCTCTATGTATCAGCATGTATCCCTGCGCTGCTCTGATCCTCAGCTCACACAGCAGAAGCTTTTGTACAGCTGGAGAACGCCCTTGCGCTCCCTGCTGCTGTTCTCCTTCCTGGTGTAGTTTCAACACAGGTCAGATGACCCAGGGGAATTTCTCTCCCGCTTTAGGAAGTGAAAATGCCCTGACCAAGTAATTGCTGCAGTTAGAGGTGGCGATTTGTTCTTTGTTTGCCTCGGTTTGTAGTTGTTTTGTTTTCATTTTGGCATCCTTCACATGTTAGAGGACTCTCAGAGTGTCTGCGGGGGCAGGAGATGGATGTGTGCCTTTGTCAGGTAATCTCTGAATTGAACTTACTGTCAGCTCTTTTTTTCCTTTCTTCTGCACAAATATGCCTTTTCTTGTTAGCTCTTCTACTCTTACCTGCTCCTGACTGCCCAGCTGCTGTGTTGTGTCCCTTATCTTACTGTTGCTTCAAAAACGCAGACAAGAAATAACACTAAAAAGAAATTGAAAGGGGAACCTCCCTAATTTTGTTAACCTGCCACTCTGCCTGCTACATGCTTTGGCTCTGCAATGTGAGAGTTTCCAGGAGGGGGAGAGAAATCCAGACTTGTCCAAAGACATTGGTGACTGCTGCACTCCAGTAATCACACAGCTGAGCTGGAGGTTGGGGTGGGCGAAATTCCACTTCCAGGGGAAGCGTTTTCCACCAAGGCAGTGGCTGGGCCTCTTTGCGTGTGCTGATGTCACATGTAGCTTTGCAGCCAGACAGTCTGATTTTGCTGCAGCCCAAGTGAGTGAAGCAAAGTGACCCACACCAAGCAACTCAGGGTCCTGTGAGCATGATGTAAGAGACTGGGCAGAGGCAGAAGAAGCTCTTGGAGCAGAGTAAGGTGCAAGAAGTCAGCCAGCTCCAAGGAAGATGCCTGTGGACCCAGCTGCAGGAAATACTTGGAGGATATTTGGCAGCCTCAAAAATGCTAACTGAAATGATAATGATCTCATTCTGCACTGGCTTAATGAATCATAGCACAAAGAATAACAATCCATTCTAGGAAGATTTATGATTATACCTTAAATAAATTAATGATTAATTTACAGGAAGAATGCTAAAACCTCCATCTGTTGCACTCTCTGTTGCTTCAGGTGACATTTGCTTAATGCCTGTACACTCATGGCTCAAGGGTTTAATTTTTTTATTCTTAGTTCAGTTGTGCAATAACTTTTGGGTTATATTTTGATGCAAGGGAAAAAAAAAAAGAAGAAAAGAAAACTAAGAAAAAAAGAAGAAGTTCCCAGAGCTAACAGGAAAAGGAATGAGGCATTGTCTGCTGGAATGATTTGTTGCTGACAATTCCAATTTCACGAGAGAATTTTTTTTCTTTTTGTCAGGCCAAAAGATTCTTAGTCAACTGTAAAATATAACGTGGCTTGTTCCAACAGTTGGCTTTTTTTGTTTTGTTTTGATTTTTGCTTTTTGTTTGTTCACATCTTCTGGAAAAAGTTTCTCATTTTAAAAAAAAAAAATTCTTATTCATAAGTGGGAGAAATCTTTTCCTCCAAACCCTGGAATTATTCCAGAGGATGGAAATTCAGTTTTACTGAAAACCCCAAAGAATCAGCCTGTGACCGGTTTAAGCCACAGACTCAACCAGAGGAACTGCCATATATGGCTTCACCCAGGAAATGTCTTCTGCCAGACATTAGAGGAAAAGACAAATTACTTTTTCCAATTCAAGCTTCAATTTGAGATACTAGTTATCTGGGAGAGCAGAGGTACTGTGCTTGAGAGGCTGCAGATCTGCCCAGCTCTTAAATAAGGGTTATTTTTCCTCCATGCTTTGCTGCACATGCAGGCTGCCTGGTTTATTCATCTGGCACTCTTGACATTTGGGTGATACCTTGTTATGTTTAATGCTATTTGGGTCTAGGTGGCTAATGAACTGTGCTAAATGCCATTAATGATCTCATGAATTACATACATATTTCCATATTCTGAGTGTTCATTCATGTTGAATGTACTTTTTTTGGAACTAATTCTTGTGAAGGATATAATTTCCTGTTAGTAGTTACAAAACAGTGAGTGCTAAAGTGAGAGTTTTAACCCAGATTCTAGAATATTTCCCATGCAAAATACTTTAATACCATATATATTTGAAGACCTTGAAATTTCTGTTATCTAGCATCATCTTCCCCATGAGGCCCAGTTCTCATATTATTAATATTTATAGGCACATTTGCATCCACTTTAAAATACATTTGTTCAGCATAAACATAGTGGAGCCTGAAGAGTCTTAAGAGAGTTGCCCTTGACATTTAAGAAAAATGTACCTACAGAATCACTGAGACTAGTCCAAAAGCAAAAATGCCTTGTTCAACCTGTTGTAGAAGAAACAGATTGTTTTAGGACATCACTCTCCTGACTCATCTTGTCTGGGAGCCCACTGGAGGCAGGTTGGCACCATGCTTCACCAGCTCTTGGACATTTGTTGGTCTGGCCAAATAAAGGTGTTTAATGTCTCCCTGTGGTGATGTTACACATTGCTATGCAGTATAGCTTTTTGGTTCTTTGAAAACATTTATAACAGTTATGTCACTTTTTCTTTCTGAACAGGGTTGCTCTAGAAATTTCAGTACTACCAGGCTTGGCAGGTGTCAGAACTTGTCTAACAGTTGTGTACAGGGAGATGTCAAGGCTGGACTTCATGATCTTAAGATCTTTTCAAACCATGCAATTCTGTGATTCTACAATTGTGGAGCTAGGTCTTTAGCACTTCTTTCCTGAAAAGGTCCTTTTGACATCCAGGACTGCAATCCAACATAGGTCCACAAGCCCTCTCCATCTGTCTCGTCTAAGCCTACTGATGTGATCTGTAATTTACAATCTCTGGCTGGTTGTAAGGCATTTCAACTCCAGAGTGTTACACTGGCTTCATAGGTCCTCCTGTTTGGTATATGCCGATCATTCAGGCACGTGCTGCAACCTCGTGACAGTGGCTAGGCAGGTAAACATGGACGGGGACTGGGAAGTGCCCAGGTCTGAGCCTGAATTGAGCTGCAGTCACGTTACAGCACTGCAAAGAGGGGAAGTTGGTCAGAAACACTGAGGAGGAGGAGCAGTTATTTTGGTGATGACCTGTTTTCCTTTGGAAAATATGTCTTTGTCATAAATGACCACAGACTGTAATGCCAAATTGTGCTCTTTCTGTGGTTTCAAAAGTTGGCTTCCTCATCAACTGGTGTTTAATTATATATTCACAAGACATGTGGTTCTGCTCACGTCGCTCAGGGAGATGGACGTGGAGCCAAGGCTGCATGGAAAACCAGGTGCACTGGACATGAGGAGCAACTCCTGGCACCTGCTGCATTGCCACAGGGATGTGGCATCCTGGTCCAGAGCAGTTGTCTTGTTGATCCAGAGCCACTGATGATAGATGCTGTTGCCTGGATGTAACAGGTGAAGCCCAGCAGGCTTATCTAGGCAACTCTGGAAAATGACATCCAGGCTGTTTGGAAAATCCTAGTGCTGGTGTTGGTGTCCGTAGCATGACAGCTACAGGTGTCTCAGATGCTAAGAAGTCTGGCATTCAGGAAGCACAGCACCACCACATGTTAAGATCACCTATGGAGACATCTGCTTTTCTTGGCTGCTCATGGAAGGAAGACGAAGCCCAGGCCACAGGCAGTGCTAGCATGTGGCTCCTTGTGCCCCATGACTTGAGGCCTCATCCATTGCCAAACACGAGCAAAGCTCAGGCCAGCGTGCAGAGTGCAAAAAACCTGGAGAATAGATTTGCTTCATGGGGTATACTGACAGGAAGCATGGTGAGGAGTGATGACCCCGTTACTGAGGTAGGGGTGGTCCACCAGCTTGCCTTAGAAGAAGCTGGTGCTCCCCGCTTCTTCAAGAACAGCATGGGAGAGCAATGAGGAGCTCTGAAAGTGGACACTGTCCACTTTCCTTTGGGATAGAAACTGGCTGATGTGACAACACTGGAAACCTGTAGTGTCTTGCTTTTGCCCCCAGATGAAATGTTTTTGTCTATTTTTCTCATTTCAGAATATCCTCCTTACCTGGTAGGAGGCTCCTCTGGGCTTCTTCCTTCTGCTAGAAAGGCAGAACACAGCATCCTTGACACATAGTTTTTGTTAAGCTGGCTTCTTTTTTTCTTTGTGAGGAATTCAGGCAATTAATAGTGCTGACAGCTAACTGTACGCCTTAACATTAATCCTCTCCATGTGGTACATAGTGTCTGCCTGATCAACTGGACCACAGAAAAAAATCCTGCTGTAGTTCTTAGATAAGCTCCGTATAATCCTGGTGCTGTTACAATTTTTTTCGGTGTACACATCCTGCTTTTCGTTAATATTAATGTATTTTTAATGTTGTCAGCATATATGGGTTTGGCACAGAAGCTCTGCAAAGTTCAAGAGTGTTCAGGCAGCAATGGTGTCCCAGATTGGGAGCTATAGGGTTAAAAA
>VWYK01128368.1:0-13740 GCA_013399775.1 Semnornis frantzii | reverse complement strand
CCATGTTGACCTCCTGACATGCGGCTGCAGCCTCTCTGGTTACAGGGACAGCTACCCTCTTGTCCCGTGCTCAGGGGCTCCCACCCCCTACACCCTCCCTATTGCATTATTCGAGGAAGGGGATGGAGGGAAGAAGAAGAAGGGGGTATTGTCTAGGTGGGATTTTGTTGTTGCTTTAGGACTGCCAGGAGCTGGATTATTTCTGTGTCTATGTGCATCATTGAGTTTGTTGCGTATTTAATAAATATTGGACTAAAACACTGATGCTTTCATAGTGGGGTTTTCTGTTGTGTTGTTTTTTTTTTTTTTTTTCCTTTTTTCCTTATCCTCTTCCTTTTTTTTTCTTCCTTTCTTCTTCTTTTTTTTTTTTTTTTTCTTTTAAATTTTTTTTGGTTTCAGTGTGTCTGGTCACTGTCTTCACTCTGCATCAGGGTTATTCGTCCTCCTCCCGGTTGGCATAAATTCCAGCTTCCCAACGAAGTGCCAGAGCACTCTTTCTGCGGTTCACCCTGGTTGCCTCA
Organism: Semnornis frantzii; assembly: GCA_013399775.1. Classification (NCBI taxonomy): domain Eukaryota; kingdom Metazoa; phylum Chordata; class Aves; order Piciformes; family Ramphastidae; genus Semnornis; species Semnornis frantzii. The sequence continues at coordinate 13,219 of VWYK01128368.1, read as the reverse complement.
AGGACCTGGTCAAGAGAGAAAAGATAGCACATCACTCAGCTGCCTCTAGCCCCCTGTGCTGGGATGCCCTACACTGCACGCCCAGGCAGGCAGAGACCAGCTGGGCCAGCCCTACCTGCAGGGCTCCCAGCGCTGCACCTGGTGGTAATTGGGAGGATTCATGCGATGAGGCACTTGCTGATGTGAAGGTGAAGGAGATGGCACACAAGAGTAAAGCCACACCGGGGAGGGACAGAAGTGGTAGGAATAGTCTGGCAGCATCCAGGTCACTTCAGGGGAGCCACAGATGCCTCTTACCAGCCCAGCTGCACATTGCCCCATTCCTTCATGTCGAAGACAGGGGACAGGGTTTTAGTCCTTTTCCCAGAGGTAGCTGCACACCTTCAGTACCAGAAGGCAGGACTCACCCAGCAGCCTTGTCCAGAGCTTTGGAGCTGCATGTGCAGCCTGGAAATCAGTCTGCTTCTTACTTCAGCAGGTCACACCCAGAGGCAGAGCCAGGCAGCTGCCCCTGCACCTTCTCATGGTCTTTGGCTTGCCCATGAGAAAGCCGGTTCACTGTGATTAGTGTGCTCTTGGAGTGAAAAAATCACTCTGTGCATATGGAAAAGGAGGACCTGCACAGCCTGTAGGGTCTGGTAAAAGATAGGCCTTGATATCCTTTCCATACACACATATAAAAGCACACACACTGTATATGTATTATATATAGGCATGCACACACAGAACAAATCAACCAAAGTAAGAAACAGCTTTAATATGTGTTTTAGCCAGATGAAAAAAAAAACAAACAGGTGAAACCAAAAGATGTTACTGTGATGTGCAGCTGATGCACTCCTTAGCAAATAATGCATGGCAGTGAGCATCTTCCTCTCAGAGAGTGTGACATGAAAGGGTCTAAAGCCTTCTCAGTGAAGCACATAGCAATGTTATTTTTCTGACCAACGCTGAACAGCAGCTCTATGATCAAACCGCAAAGCTGACAAAATCCACTGCCTTCAACGTGTTTTAAAATTTGCTTCCCAGAAAAAAAAAAAAAGAAAAAAACCCCTTAATTTTGAAATGTTTATACAGACAGTTAAAATTGAAAAAAAAAAAAAAAATTGTAGAAGAATCCCCAACAAATACATGGCTGTTCACTGGAACAGTGCCTGACATCCCTGGACCCCAAAGCTTGTTCTGCACACTCTGATTGCAGAAGTGCAGCTACTAGCCTTTGGAGAAAGGATGATGCTATTTAACTCTTTTGTGTAGGAAGTCAGATGCAGTGAGGACTTAAGACTTACTGACATAAACCCAAGTAATTTAAGACTAAAGACATTCTTCCTTCGGCCTGTGACAAGATGTGGTTAGAAAAATACACAGGTACTGGGGGGCTCTTGTGCAGGCAGCATTGGGAAGTCAGCTCTGACTTGTCAGCTGAAATTACAGGCTGTGACTTTGCTTATGGACGTGAGAACACGCTTTTGCACCAATGTTGAGACCCAGTCTTCCATTCGGGAGCTGAAGTTAGGGTAGACTTTTGCCGGCTTTATTACAGCCTTCCGTTTCCTAGTTCCTTTTGACTAGGACTGTGAACAAGGCAAAGAACGGAAGACAAAATCCAGACAAGAGTGACAATTTTGAGCTAAAGGTCCAGCTGCTTCCTGGCACATACCTGATCTGGATTCACTGGAGTGGTTTTTGTGAAATTTTGCCCATATCGGGCCTCCTGTTTTCACAGAGCAATCACCAGAAAGGGCTGAGCAGCTTCTGTTTTAGCCAGCAGAGGGCAAATGTGCTCACAAATCTAACAATTCATCAAAAAAACAAACCAAACCAAATCACAAACAAAATAACCCCAAACACAAAAGAAACCAACAAAACAACAACGAAAAAAACCCCAAACCCAACAACAAATACCAAAACTGCTCCCCACCTCCCCCAAAACCAGCAGAATATTCCAAGTCATCAGCTTGTAATCAGTGCAGTGGAGCTACTCCTGCTGCAGGAATGAAGACCGGTGGTTTAAAATGTATCAGAATTTTGAGAGTCTAAAACATGAGAAGTTAACTCAACCCAAATAGTAGAGAAGAAGAAAAAACTGGGACTGGGTATCAAAGCTTCCTCTTATTAACTTCTTAGAATAAGAAAAAGCAGTGGCTGCTGCTCCAGGGTTAGTATTAGAGGGAAAAAAAAAAAGTGGTAGATTTATACCATCTGAAAATAAACTACATTTTATATAATCTACAACAGTCTCTTCCTTGCTGGAAATTACAATGCTGTGATGGTCTCAGGTGATGACTTTTCAACGGTCAGGACCCTTGAGCTTTAACACTTTCTGCCTGGGACTAGTCAGGTCCTCTTTGTTTTAAAAGATGTCAAGAGGATTTCTTCCATTTATTCCCTGTCTGTGAATGTGTCCAGAACCTTGACTACTTCTGAAAATGTTACTGGTTGCTCCAAGGAAAACTGTTTCCAGGATTGTATCAGAGATACCATGAGGGCATTCAATGTGAACTTGGCCTTTGCAGTAAAACAAGTACTGATGTCTTGTGTAGTACTAACAAACAAACACTCTAAATACTAGACCAGATACTAACAAGTTAAAGGTCCTTTTGAATAGTTACTCCAAAACTATTCTTCTAATCTACTGGGTAGAGTGTTTGACCTAAAATAACCCTCATTTTTACTAGGCTGTTTCAGTTTTACACTTGCCAGAGGAAACAATGGGGTAATTATAGCATGCAACTGGAATGACTGAGTGGAGAATTGGGACTCCTCAATGGAGCATTGAATTCACAACCCAGGAAGCTGCTTGCCTAAAATAGCAAACAATCTTCATTTAAAAATATTCTTGGCAAAGACCTGCTCTGTCTGTAGACCCATCAAGAGCCCAGCACCCAGAGGCTCTTCCCAGCAGGTTAAAGGAAGGAAAATCTTTTGCTTTTGTTGTTGCGATTGTTCTGGGGATCTACAACATGCTGAATTTTGGCCATGTTACAGAACACTACCAATGTTTTGCAAGTGTCCTCCTTGATGATGTCCCGTGTCAACTCGGTGCCTGCAGGCAGGGCTAGGCTTGGGTGTTCAAGATGTCCCCACGGCAGCCAAGCCTTGGGAGGAAATATATACCAAAAATCAAAAAGATCATGAAGTAGCCAGTTCTTCAAGCTTAGACTGAAGAACTCATCTGCTAAGTCCTATTGGTAAGGCCAGGTCAGTGAAAAAAAAAAAAAAAAAAGGCTATAAAAAAATGTCATATTTTGGAGGGGCAATTTGACTGCTAGCTGCAATAGAAGAGGAAGAATTTGGAGGAAAGAAGAGGGAAAGGCAAATGCACCAAGATAAAAAGGTATGTCAGGCTGCAAACCTTCAAAGAAGTTTGCTATGTGGATCTTGTCGTCATGGCTCTGAGGCCTTGCTAAGAATTGCAGAAGGCTTTTTCCTGGCAGATACAATTTATTTTTGAGTATTTTGAAAAATAAGTAAATAGAAACACCTACCACTATCAGATGTCTATGTTTATGTCTACAACTGAATGAAACGGACTTCTATACAGTATGGGCTATTTTTTTTTTTTAATTGAACAGTACCAGAAAAATGGATGTAGAATCAGTATTATTTTTCCGGAGTATAATATTTTTACTGATCCCTCTCATTTGTACCTGGAAGAACTAAAACCACAAAGATCAGATAATGTGAAGGCCTGGATATAAAAAATCTACCAACACCGTGCATGAAAATCACTTTACAGGTCACCTCCACGGTCCACACCATGCACAAAGACACAGGCAGCACAAAGACAGGGAGCAGGCTGCCTGCTCCTGCAGATATGAGCCTTTCAGATCAGGAACAATAAATTAAATTCTTTAATGTAAAACTGGAACTACTGAGGGACAATGAACATCGGTTTCTCCAGTATGAAGTTATTTTCTCTACCATACCTACTTATAGAATCATGGAATGGTAAGGTTGGAAGGGACCTCAAGGATCGCCTATTTCCAACCCCCTGCCATGGGCAGGGACACCTCCCACTAGTACAGGTCACTCAAGGCCTCATCCAACCTGGCCTTGAACACCTCCAGGGAGGGATCAGCCACAACCTCCCTGGGCAACTTGTTCCAGTGCCTCACCACCCTCACTGTAAAGGCCTTCCTCCTAACATCCGGACTTGAAGCTATTCACTGAATAGATCAGATCTGCAGTGAGCACAGTGAGGAGCTGTTTGAGACAAACGTGCTCACCTGGAAAAAAGACAGTAGCAGTGCTATATTGCTGCTGGTCAGTACTAAGACATAAACTGTGTGCCCTCTGCCATTAAATCCATTGTGCTGGTTTTAGGTTTTGCAACACAAGAATTCCAAGCAGTAGCTGTTACTTTTGCATAAATGTCACCTTACTGCTGTATCTCCTGTAGCACAACTGATATTGGGCAGACTCAGATAATGACCTGTACATTTGAAGATATGTGTAAGGACAAAAGCAGAAGATTTTGAGGAAACAACAATGTATCTATGTGCAGACACATAATTATCTGTGGTCTCTTTAGAACAGCAGATGGATGTGCTTTTAACGTAGGCTGCAGGAACTTAGAGTTAATAAAAACCACACCAACCTCACGAATCAGGCTGCATTTTGCTGCACCTCGTTCAGCCTCAGCAGTTACTGCACCTTGCTGGAGGTTTGCTGCTTCCCAGAGCAGAGGCCCTAAGTGTGGAAGCTGGCATGAGCACAACTGGGTCAGCACCAGCGTTGGTGACTCAGCCAACTGCCCGCACCACAGCGTATTATGGAGGGCTGTAGTGGACAGGGGACACTACTCAGCTGTGGGGCCAGTTGAGTCTGGGGGCATCATGTCTTGAGTCTTGCTGCTCCTTCTGAAACAACTGTCTAGTTTCAGGGGAACAAACCCAGTGAGAATCAGAGTTTCTTCAGTCTGAGTCTTAGCAGTGGGGATTACCCAGGTGGCATGCTTTCACATGCACACAGAATCTGTGTCTTACAACCTTTTCCATCTATGCACATTCATTTTCAGCTCCTTACTCCTTGGTCAGTATCATTTTACAAACCAGACATGTTTCTTCCCAGAAGGCGGCCAAGGGTTGGGCATGTAAAAACTACACCAGAGCTTCTGGCCTCACACCACATTAAATGCTCTGATCACTACTTACTACTCATACATCATAACACAGATTATTGTGCAGCTATTATGGGTCAAAAGGGGCCAAACCTGCATTTAAAATCTGGTCTATAAAAGTAGACTGCTTTTATACTGATTAATTTTCTATAAATACTCTACACAAAGATCAATCATGGGTTTGTATCAGTGAGATAAAACCCACATTTGACTATTTAATGACTAGGGAAAGGCATATATTTGGCTTTGATTTACTCTCCAGGACAAAAAAAGTTCATATACTAGTTTTGAGACAGCTGACGTGGTCAAGTATGTTACAAAATAAGGCAATAGGGGAAGGTTCATGTTTATAAAAAAATGCTGATGCTGGAGAAACAAATGCCAGTCTTTACCACAGTCTGTCTGCATCTCTTAGACAAGACCAGATTTACACAGAAAATTACAGACAACTGAAATGTCCACATTTTTGAGCGCCTTGTTCCAAATGAACACTAGAAAAGTGTAGTCACTATCATCTCCCTGCTCTTACAACTGTTGTCTTTGTCAAAGTTCATCTTTACAGGGATAAGGACTGTGCAAGTTACTGCCTTGCTGAAATACCAAATGTCACTGTGAAGAGCCTTCCTTTAGCTGGTCTAGGCTTCTTCTGTTCTAAAACCAACAGGGATGCTCACTTGTGGGACTGTGATTGGTCCTCACATCCCAAGAGACACAAGGACAGGTAGACAAAATGTACCAGACTGAGTCCATGCACTTGGATCTGACTCTCTTCCTCCACAGATGAAAGGTTGGTGTGCAGATTTTTTCCAAAATATTAGAGATTTTGATAGTGCTAAATACATTGCAGTTGGAGGCAATGGAGAGCCACAGCAGTTTCACTTAGCATTCAAGGATGCTCGGATCTCAGGTTTAGCTTTGTCAGCTAAACAATAGCAGGGATTAAGGAGAAGTTCTCATTTCACACCTCAGGAATGCTCCAGTCCTGGGCAACAGCTCCCATCCCTTTAATTACAGCTCCTCCCATGCCAGAAATTGTAACTGGAATCCAAGGGTTAGTAAACTGGCCACAAAAATATTTGTTGATGAGATACGCAAGGGAGTATCCCACACACATACTCACACCTCAGTTTTGATACAGAACAGCACTGGCACACAGTATGAAAACGCAAACTGCAGTGACATGCACTTGGGATCATCATGCAAGAGGCAGCAAAAATAAACAAGCAGTTGAAAAGTACCTCAGAAGTAACCTTGCTAGACAGTAATTTACAGGTGTACTGGTAGAAAGGGAAAAGACCAGCATTAGTACGTTGAACAAGCATGTTGTAACTAGGAAACAAGAACAAAACAAAAGAAATTGCAAGAACTGGCACACCCCAGAGTACAAGATTTCAAGCAACCTGGTACCATAANAGTGCTTGATCTATTTTCTTGCTGCTGTTTTTTTCTCTTTTCTGACCTGCTGAAACCTCTGTTGTAACACATCCTCTTTGGAAGAAGCTGCTCCCTGAGCATTTAAGCTCTTCCACAAGCAGATGTGCTTGATTTGCCCTGTTTCTGAAAGGCAAAACTTGTAAACCCTGGCCAGAGTGGCCACCTATTAGCCACTGAAGCCAGACATATAACAGAAAGTGGTGACGCTCAAAGCAGAGGCAGAATAGATGTCCCACTGAAACCACCTTCCTGCCTTTTGGTTTGTCTTACATAGGAAAAAGCTGAAGCTCTGTAAATCAGTATAGTTTGTTTGCTCAGCACTTAACAGGGAGTTTCCATGGGCATCAAGCTTCTCCACAACCGCGTTCAGAAGACCATAGATGCTGCTTTATACCTCTGCAGCAGCAATGGCTCTATTCAGCACCCTGACTGCTCACAGTAGCGAGGAAGTCTCTGGTTGCCTTTGTTCACAAAGAGCAACACTGAGCCACGTCCAGCTCTCATGACTTGATGCTCCAAGTGGCAGATGTTGTTTCGGTCATCAGCTAATGCTCCTTCCCCCACTATATTTCATCCCTGGGGGTGTTTGAAATATGCACAGATGTGGTGCTAAGGGACATGGTTTAGTACCAGACTGGGTAGAGTTAGATAATGGTAGGACTTGACTTTTCCTACCAAAACAATTCTAAGAGTCCTTGATTCTCTACACATTTAATTGCAGGGCAGTGATGTGATCTTTTGCTTCATTAGTTAAATATTTCCCCTGAGATCATGATCATACATCCTCTTTTGACAAATCGAAGCTGTTTATTGTTTAAAGCATTATTGCTCAGCCTGGCATGTAGAGCATTAGCTCAAACTAATAGTGGTACAAGTGCAGCATTTCTTAGTCAAATTATCTCTTCCCTGTCAATGGTGTGATTTGTTTACAAAAGGAGAGCAGAAAAAGGCAGGAAGGAGAAACAAAACACCCATGCTGGTCTGAGAAAGCTCTCCCCAGTCTCTGCAGGACACTGTCCTCTAACAGCATTTTGGGAAGGCAGCAGCAGGAATGTGAATCTTATTTGGCTCCGTGCAATGGGCTTAGAGAAGAGGAGAATTACAAAAGACCACAATGCTGTGGGGCTTCAGCATGCTCTGGAGCCTTGGCAAATTCACTGGAGCCTTGACTACTTGCTCTAGAAAAGGATCCATCTGACAAGTTGTCTGACAGGCACTGATGCTCTGGCGGTTCATCTTCTGGTGTTCAGTGCCTACACAATTGCAGCAGCAGCAGCTGGCAGCCAAGCTGGTAGCCAGAGCACTCGTCTTTGGTGAGACAGTGCCCAGACCTGAGCTCTTGTCAGGACATCAGGGTTTATTTCCAACTGCAGAAGACTATGCCAACCTGCTTTCCAGGGGGCAGATGCACAGCTCTGCAAACACCTGTGGAGTTGCACACAGGTAGCTGAGCAGAGGGAGTTATAATGACGTCTTACATAGCTTTTGCATGCACAATCCACACAACAAATGACATGTGATCATTACAAGTTGTGGGATTTCAGCCACAAGCCACCAATCCATGGGCTGGTTAAGTCACTTTTGCCCTTTATAGGAACAAAGGAAAATTTAGGGTGAATACCAGCTGAGTGTCACCTCTTCAACAGAGCAGCTTCTGAAGCTGTGCTGAGGTTTCAGGCCACTAGACTGACTAGATGCACTCTTCTGGACACATGAGGACCAGTTCTGGTTTGCACTACTGGGAAATTCCATGCCCCAATTTTTATAAAGTTCCTCCCAGCTTCTGCAAAAGAAATGCCTGTGTGACATGTCTCCTGCAAGTCTCTGACTACCCTTCAGGGGAAGAGATTTTCTGCAGTGGTGCCAGAAAACATCACTCACTGGAGCAGGTAGAGCCATTCCATTTGACTGTGTGCTTTGGGGAAGGAAAGAAAACCAAGCAACGGCTCCTTCCCAAGATATATTGGCCTGGAGATGCCTCTGCCAGAACAAGGCATGCTCCTTTTGCATGGACTGGCTCTCTGCATGGCAGCAGGGGCCTGATGGAAGATGAGATCCTGCTTTTTAGTGGCTTCAGTAGAAAATGAGGCCAGAAAGTTTCTGGTACACACTGGAAGTTAACCTGTTTGTGCTCTGGGTCAGCTCTCCTACTAAGGTTTAGCTAACCAGTAGAAATTTAACAGGACCACTTCACATCACATTCCTTCTGATTTTAAATATATTATGCTACCATGCAATATTCAGGAGTAATGATTTAAAGCTGCCAGACTAGTGCAGCATTCATTTTACAAACTCACTTACTCTCACACACCTAATGAGATTCTACCTTTAATGAATGTTACTAGAAAGCAGCTTATTTGGAGCATGAGCTACTTGGTGCAGGGGTCATTGTTCTGACATCTCTGGGAAATAACCTGGAGGACTGTGGCTGCTCCAGCAAGCACTGAGTCCATTTAAGACTTTTTTTAATTGCACTTCACATCTCATTACCTTCTGCATTCATTGCCTACAGTAATGATGAGTCTGAGTAAGAAATATCTTGTGCTCTGTTGGAAAACAGATGGTGTAATGGTTCCACCTGAATTTTGATATTTCTTAGCTCTTCTTATTAGTGCCTCCAATAAAGAATATCTTAATTGGGTTAAACTCTCTTACAGTAATGACCGAAATGCAGGCATTCATTTCACAAACTAAAGTTCTGCTTTCTGTTTGTGTGAGAGAAAGATGACAAAACTTGTGTTGGGGGGTGGGGTGTGTGGAATCAGCATGCTGCCCATCGAAAGGGCCACAGTAATTTTTTTGGAGGTATTTCCAATCCATTTTTGCAAAGGGTGGTTTCCGAGGAAGTTATCCACTTGAACTTAATATCTATTTGATCCACAAAGGACAAAGAGCCATGAAAATAGCCCACTGAAGAATCTTGGTGATGTGTGAATTAACAGAGTCTGCCAGCTGCAGGGCCAGCACCCATTTCTCTTACTATTAACTTAAATGAAATTTAATACAAGTTGCCTCTGATACTGGCAGTGACACTGTTTTCCTCTCCACTGGCCCTCATCCTTCCATTTCAAACACGTGGTCCCTTACAATGTGCTAAAATCTTTACATGCTCGCAAGGCGATCCCAGCAGATTTTTGTTGTCTGAATGTTGGTTCTTGTGAGTCTTCGTCTTGATCACAGAGCAAAAAGTGGAAAAGAAAATTGCACTTACACTGCTGTCATCCATCCTTTCTCGTCTCTTAGTTTTGTGTGTTTCATAATCCTCCATGAGGGTCTGCATCAAGTTCTTGGGCCGCTGGGCTCCCGCGGGCTCCTCAGATGCCGGGTCAGAGTGCGAGACAGGGCCTTCTGTGGTAGGAGATGGAGGAGGTTTGATCTTCTCTATCTTTCCTGCAATGACATGAAAAGGAAAGACCCTTCTAAGCTGGAGGACTCAAAAATTATTTCCAAAAAATAACCGGAGAAGCATTTTCAGCATTTTCTTTGAATGACAAAAGAGTTTGGAATGAAGTCAGCGAAACAATTTGTTAAATCACAGTCCTAGGTTTATGGAACGCTCTTCCCTCTTCCTGAAATCCACTAAATGAGAAGACACACACACACACACACACACACAAAGTAGAAATACAACCAAATGATGCAACCCAAATTTATCTCTACCGTTTATAGCCATGTTTGGCTGAATGAACCCTCTTCCCTGCTACTGGACACGTTTCAGCGATCCAGAAATGTTTGCAAAGCTTTGCAAAACTGCAAGATTATTTTTCTTCTGGCTCAGACAATACAAGACTCAGGATGTCACCACTGTATTGCAAGGACCAGATGTGAGATATCCAAAGAAGGCATCGTTAAGTGTTACTGACTTTTTCTCTTCTTCCAGTGCTTTTTATCTGCTTTGTAAGTTTGAAACACTGTGGGTTGGTCCCTGGTGTTTTTCTTCCCACCATCTGCTTCCTACAAGTTGTAGAGGGTGCTCTTGGAGGCAGACCTGTGGCAGAGCAGAATGAAGTCGCCATCCCATGCACCCACCACTTAGACAAGGTCTTCAGTCTGATGGTGGCAGGATGGTCAGGGAGATGTCAGGCTGCTCTCTGAGCCCATTTCATACAGAGCAAGGAGACCACTGCAACAGGTGGTGCAATATGGTGGTTCAGTAGATGAGAAAGAAAAAAAACACATGCACCCCACCCCAGCTCTTGAAAATAAGGGAAATATTCATAAGGATTGTCCAGATTTTCATCAAACTCCCTGTCACTGAGTCGAATGAAAATCCTACCTATCCTCCAAAAACCATCATGACAGCGGCAGCCACTAGAGAGCAGCCTTGAAACCTCCTCTAAGAATCAGCAGGACTTATTCTTGAAGGAAGAAATGAAACTTGAGACAACACCGCAGAGGTCTTTTACGAGAAATCCCCTTGCTGGTCTTGTTTAATTTCTGACCATCACGGGAAAACCCAGTATCATTAGTTTCTCATTACAGTCTTAGCTCAAGCTGGCGAGTGTGTGGATAGGCTGGGAATTTATCCTCCTTAATCACCCCGCCAAAAACGGGAAGGGGAGTTTCTACTGACCCAGCGTCTCTGGGTTGCATCAGCACTAGCTCCGGACAAGCAGGAGATACAGTGCCAAAGCAGAGGACAACAGCAGGTCCTGAGCTGCCCAGCTACACCCACATGTGACAGTTTGGACTGCTCAGTCTGGCAGAGTTACGAGCAATTGTCACCTTGCCAGACTAGTGGGTCCAAAAATCTGCTGATAATAAAACACTTGAAAAAGGGTCAGCTATTTTGCTGTATTACTTCATTCTCATACTAGTTACTATTTGCCTTTGACATAGGCAAATAACGCAGGAAGAATCATGATTGTTAGATGTCTGCCCAGCTTTTGCTTTCCCCTAGGGAGCCAGACACATCACAGGGACCTACGGACAGGCCTGAAAAGAGCATCTTTTACTCCACTTCTCCAGGAGAACAAGGCGACCTGTAGGCTTTGGGGATCTGCAGTTTAGAAAGGGGGTGCTTCCAAGCAGAGCCATCCTCCCTGGATGAAAGGCCCATCCATTTCTCCATTGTAAATGCGACCCTGCAACTGTTGTGTGCATGCTGAGCAGTGTCACCAGTGTCAGTTCCCCTTTTCACAAATAGAGAAGCCACTGCAGTAGGGAAACTTGCCCACAGCAAAACAGTGGCTTACTAGTTTGTATCCACGAGCAATTATGCTTATACAACCATATTCTCTGTGTAGATGTTTGAATTCCACAGTCTCATTTTAGCTGCTTTTCACAGAGCAGTGTCTCTTTCAAGTTCCCAAAAATGTTTTGAGAACAGGGAGACAGGTAGAAGAGAGTGATGCTGTTGGTACTGGCAGAATCAGAAACTCAAGCAACCATCAGTGAAATTATGTTTAGATAATGGGGTGTCTGAGGCCTCAGAGTGCTCAGGACAACCACATGAAAAATGATTTCTGGACCTGATACGGAGCTCTCGTCAGTTTGCTGGTTTGGACTGAGTTAGAATTATTGCTGGGTTAGTTTTTTTTTTCTAGTAGATTTTAAATCCAGACAAGGCAGAAGAGTTGTTCAGCATAAAAGCATCCTGAGACATGATGATTATAGGCACTTTCTAATTCCATAGTTCCATATCCACATCTGACGTACACAGACACTAGTTGGTGGTCCGTGCCCAAATCTGTACTAAGTTTCTCTGACTCAAATGGAAACAGTGTCACACTTGCGGGGTACCAACAAAAACTGCAGCCTGATGATCATGCTTGGAAGTTAACAGTAGTCAACAGCAGTGTCTTCCACTCTAGGGGAAGGTAATCCCCTGAGGCCACCTTTAGGACTGTTTCAAGATACTGAATACTTGATATTTCAGTACACTGAGGCTATGACATCCCAAATCTTCACCTGCACACTCATATTTTTGTTCTCTTTCAAAAGGACTCCAAAATATATTCTGTAGCTTCAGTTATGGTGATGGCTTCCTCTACTCTCTGGTTTTGTGGACTTAGTAGGAAGCTCTTGAGATGTATTTTCTCCTAAATTCCTGCCTCTTGTGCTATTTGGGGCAGGCAGGAGCTGCTCCTTTGGGGAATGCTCGTTCTCCGCTCTAGGGATGGCAAGGAATACCTCAGGGAAAGAACAGTTATTACTGTGTCCTAATCTGTTGGCTGCAAGGCATCACCTGATACCTCCCTGTGAAATCAAAGATATCGAAGAACTAGGAACAAATCAGCTTCCTTTTAACAGAAACATCATCTGATACCTCTCTGTAAAATGAAAGCTATCAAAGAGCTGGGGACAAATCAGCTTTCCCCTAACAAAAATTTTTGCACAGCTCTGGGGAGCAAGGGGAGTTATGGTAATGACTTACTCACCCTGTGGAACCTCAGTGGTGTCCATTCACTTCAAGCTGAGCAATGACATTCAGCTGATTTGCTGCAGTATCAACAAGAAAGAGTGATTGAGGGGAAGCCCTGGGACAAAGGCATGAGCAGGTAAGTAACCTGCAAGTGGCAAACGTCATCAAACAGCCTTAACTTTGGCACAAAGGAGATGGGAAGAAGAGATGCTTCATTTAAGCAAGAGAAACTACTTTACAGATGCTCTTCAGATTTTTAAAAACACCTGCACAACAGAAAAAACTTGTGCTGGTTTGAGCTA
>VWYK01128364.1:5761-19518 GCA_013399775.1 Semnornis frantzii | reverse complement strand
ATCCTGAGGGGCTTTGCCAATCTTGATATTTCTGTCATTCTGTGAACTTAATCTATTTCTAGGCTGGATAAGCTTTTATTTGGCTCCATATAATTTTATTTGACAGAACTTACTTAGGTGATTGATTCTCTTCATGGAAGGAAGTTACTATCACATACTATGCTGAAAGTTATAATAGTCCTTGCAGAATCTTGTCCACAAACATCCATAGATCCATGAAAATAACATGCAAAGCATCTAAACCTTCATTTTGCTTCCGACAGGTGAGTTAAACAGCCTGATGGAAACAATGTCTATGAAATCAACAGTTGCAGTAACTGCCAAAGAGGGCCTCCTGTTGGTACATTAGCCCTTGACTGAAGTCCCAAATACATGACATGAGCACATCTATCATAACAATGCTTTTATTTTAACACATATATGAGTCCCACATGTTCAGCAGTCATAAAATCCCATAGGAAGATCATGCATCCACTTATGTGTCAGCTACATGAGTTAATGACATGGATCTATCATTTTATTAATGAATCCAAGCTTCAATCAGCATCTCCCACTATAAAACTTGAAAATATCCCTAGCTAGAAAACAAGCTAATTCACCTGGAATTTAGTAGTTTGCCAAAAGTATGTATACTAGCCAATGGGCTGGAGGGTGCTTTGATGTATTTTAGCTATCATTAACCAAGTTTGCTATTAATTATATGTTGCTTTACCTTTCAACACATAATTTCCTTATATTAAACATGAAAATGTACTTTATGTTGTGATTATACCAGAGACAGACTGTTTCATAGTCATTTTTCAGACTTGCAAGATGATAAAAGTACCTGACCTGTGTTAAGGACTGGGAATACTCAGAATGAACTAAGCAGACTACAGTAAAGTCTTTATAAATATGAAAACAAAACAGGAATGGCAAAACGAACAAACAAACAATTGTATCGCATCTTCCAGTTGCTGCAGGTTTGGGTGAGGTTGTTTTTGACCTGAACACAACAAACCCATATATTTGGAGGAGAAATGGTGGAGATTTTGGTGATATGTCATTGTATATATAAGGATAATTCAATACTATGCTCCTTCTATTTGATGTCAACACAGACATCACCGCCAGACCTGTAGACTCTACATCTATGGGAATGCATGGTTTAAGCAGAAGTATTCTATAAACAGCCAAAGAAATTGTTGAGATTTTCAGTTTCTGGAGGCAAAGTCCAATCTCAAGGTCCACTGTTTTAAGATTGTGTAGGTTAGATAATGTGGAAGTACATAAGTCCACTGGCATTGCCCATACATTGTGCCAGGGGACAGCAGGAGACCTGGTGATGTCCTACTGCTCTCATTGGGCAGATGAATGAAAACCTTACTGCTCTTTTGATCTGAAGCCATATCCTCATTTTCATTCTTATTTTATTCATACCTAGCTAATTGTCATTTGTTTCATACTCATCTATGTTTAGTTTAAAAAACTGTATCTAGTTGAGGTTTAAAACTATGTCTAGTTGAGTTTTAAAACTATGTGGAGTTTTAAAACTATGTCTACTTTAGTTTTAAAACTATGTCTAGTTTAGTTTTAAAGCTATGTTTAGTTTAGTTTTAAAACTATGTCTAGTTTAGTTTTAAAGCTATGTTTAGTTTAGTTTTAAAACTATGTCTAGTTTAGTTTTAAAACTACGTCTAGTTGAGTTTTAAAACTATGTCTGGTTTAAAAAATCCTTTACTAAGTCTAGTATTATATTTCTTACCTATTTATAGATAATTTTTCAACTTTATTAGGTAAAACAAAACCTCTTTTTGTATCATCATCCTGTAGATTGTAGGGAGGATCAGAAAGAGACTGTAAAGGTTACTCCAGCAGCATGCCCAGTTTTGATTTATCTTTTATACATTAAAAGGACATTAAAAACTGTGAAACTATTCTAGATGAGATTCTAGCAGAACCCTTTAGTACTACCATATCATGTTTGTGTGGAAATCAACTGCTTGTTAATTAAGACTATTTCCAAAATACATAGATAGATAGATAGATAGATATAGATATTTCATCTGTAAAACACATAACTAAAATCCACTTCAAATGCCAACATTCTACCTTTAAAAATAACTAAATAAAATCCAGTAAGCTTATTTCCTGTTCTCTTGCCAAATTCTACAGTTTCATGTTTTGTTTTGCTGTTGGTTTTGTTTTGTTGTTGTTGGGTTTTGTTTTTGTTTTCTGTTTGGTTTGTTTTTGTTTGGTTTTAGTTTTCTGTTTGTGTTGGTTTTGTTCAGGTTTGGGTTGTTTTGGTTTTGGTTTTTTTTTGTTTGTTTGTTTGGTTTGGTTTGGTTTTTCTTTCTGACAAAACTACTATAGGCTTCAGTGAGACTTTTGTCTGCATATGGATTTTGATCACCAAGCAGAAAACTAGATTGATAAGGCATACTGGATAATGAAGTTAATTGAGTGAGCAAGTGTCTATGCCTATATGACATTAAACTAGCCATCAGAGCTTAGAAGAAAGCCTACTTTTTAAAATTTCATTAGCTGATTTATTTAAAACTTGTCCATGACCATTTAATTCTTCTTTCTGGTTCATATAAAAATATAGAATCATAGAATCATAGAATGGTAAGATTGGAAGGGAGCTCAAAGATCATCTAGTTCCAACCCCCTGCCATAGGCAGGGACACCTCCCACTAGTACAGGTCACTCAAGGCCTCCTCCAACCTGGCCTTGAACCCCTCCAGGGAGGGAGCAGCCACAACCTCCCTGGGCAGCCTGTGCCAGTGTCTCACCACCCTCACTGCAAACAACTTCCTCCTAACAGCCAGTCTAAATCTCCCCTCTTTCAACTTAAACTCGTTGCCCCTTGTCCTGTCATTGTAAGACCTTGTCAATAGTCTCTCCCCAGCCTTCCTGTCGGCCCCCTTCAGATACTGGAAGGCTACTCTAAGGTCTCCTGGAAGCCTTCTCTTCTGCAGGCTGCAGAGCCCCAATATAGTAAGAACCATTGTACATTTCCTTTGAAAGAAATACAATATAGAAGCTTTTCTGTTCTGAAGCACGATAGACATTAAGCCAGTCCATGGTCTAGGTTTTGAGCCCGTATCTTCCCTGAGCTTTGCGTGTCATGCAGACATTCAGTTATGAATGCCCAAATATCAACTGATGAAATCCATACACACACCAGGATGGTGCCATATCAGAAAATCTGGCTGTATATGATTGCTAATAACTGTTCACTTATTCTTGGAGAATAACCAGACAATCCTCTTTAAATGGAACTTCCTTTCAGTCTGTGATGTGGTTTCAAACTGCCAACTACATCTATGTCCTATGATTTCCCATTCACTTTAAATTATGAAATGACAACTACCTGGGTAATGCACTATCTCCTACACGTGCTGCAATGATGAGAAAATATATTGAACATATTCATATTGATTGCTGCCTAATTAGGTAGAGTTACTCATCCTGGGACCAACTTATTGTGCTCTCATGTAATCAAATGTATTTTCTGTTTTGCACTTTGACTCCAGCTAGAAGAAGAAGCTGTAATGAGTGAACAGTCATTATGAGTCAGAAGCCAGGGAGAGACTAGAAAATATAAAAAGTGAAAGCTTTTACTCTCTGAACAAAACAAACATTACTTAACAGCTCAAAAGCTGTGTAATCTCCAACTACCAGAGACAAGGAATTGCACATTGTGAGTCATGAGCTCTATAGAAACATTAACCCTGTGCAGTGTTGTGGTGGTATGGTCCTGCTCAAAATGTTGCAGATAGTGAGAGAGGAAGAAACTTTACATGGAAAAATCCACTCCAGAAATCTCTCTCTCTCTCTCCCTCACACACACACACATATATCTATTTATATCAGTTAATTCACTCATATGCATTTATATATGAGTGAATTAATTTTTCACTTGTTTGTTTTGATGTAATTGGTGTTGGCCACCGTTGGTTCTGGCAGCTACCTCTGTCTGTGTGCTGAGTCCTGGCTCTCTGCTCAGTTGATATGCTCTGGCTCACACCCACACAATTAAGTGCTAGAACTGTAAGGTACACTATTAAGTGCTGCAACTATAATCTCTCTCTGGTCTTGAAATACAATTGGTAATTTTATGGGCTTTTTCAATTCTGAGTGCCTGAAATAATGACAGAGCTCTGTCGCAGTCATTCACATGATGATCTTGGTGCCAAGAATGCATGTTGCAGGACACAGGTACAGAAAGACTTTTGAGAGTGCTACACTGCTGGAGTCAGGATAGCCAAGATAAACATGGTTTGGATATTCCACCTGGAGCAGCCTCTGGAGTGAACTGGCCACTTGTCTGAAAAGGAGACACTTCGCTGCTGCCGAGCAGACCAAGAGCAAAGCGGCACACACAAGAACCTCCTAGGAGCAAAATGGGAAGTGATCCAAGCTAACAAAGTACACTGTCACTGAAAATGGCTATATGTTCTCACCTTCATCTCACCAAGGGAAGGAAAGATGGGTAATTTCTTGAGATCAGAGGCTTGTAATCTTTACTTAGTGATCAAAGTAATTTTAGAGGCAAACTATGTATGGCACAGGTAGTGGAGATGCTTATTATCATATGACCTTGTCTCAGTACTACTTGGATTCTTTCCTTTCTTTGTTTCATGTGATAGGATTTATAATGGTAGTCCCATTCTTTTCTCTTTGCTAGAAGGAAGTTCTATCTAACACAGCCTTGAAGAATGATAAGAAAAAAAGACTAAGTGATCTTATCTGCTGTTTCTCTCATTTTGACTTTTAGCACCCACGAACAGTAAAAGAGCAACAAAAAAAAAGTCAGAGAATGTGTTTATAAACAATTTAAATGTATATATTCTGGTTTGGATGTAATGGTACAGATCTCATGGAATTAAGCAGTTTGGGACTTGTGAAACACCCTGTTAATTAGACAATGCTAAAGTGGTGGAAAAATTTTAGTGATAACACTACATTTTCATCAAGATTCTGTCTGAAAAATTAATCAAAAGGAGGACAACAGTGTCTTGGAGATAAAATGTATGAAATTCAAATTGCAAGACAAGATGTACTTACTCTTTCTTTAAGGAGTTTCTACTGAAAGAAATGTATGAATTTTGTGTTTTTCCATCAGTGGATAAATTCCACTGCAGTGGCTATCAGTTACAACCACTGGGCAAAGAAGGAATTGCACCTGTTTGCAACAGCAAAGCCCAGCATGCTCAGGGTATACATAAGGTGCAGAACTCAAGTGACCTTAGTAGCCTACATAAACACGCACTACATTAGGTGTGGCAAATTAACTGTACATGAGCAGAGTGACTCTACAACAGGGATGCAGGAACTGAATGCATCTGATCACATTTCCAATGCCTATGCTGCTAAATTCAAAATAATCAGTTCATTGCATGTTCCCATCAGGGCAAGGGAGGGGATTCTACTCTGCTCTCCTCAGACCCCATCTGGAGTACTGTGTGCAGTTCTGGAGCCCCCAGCACAGGAAGGACATGGAACTGTTGGAGAAGGTCCAGAGAAGGCCATGAAGATGCTCAGAGGGCTGCAGCAGCTCTGCTATGAGGACAGGCTACAAGAGTTGGGGCTCTGCAGCCTGGAGAAGAGAAGGCTTCCAGGAGACCTTAGAGTGGTCTTCCAGGATCTGAAGGGGGCCTACAGGAAGGCTGGGGAGGGACTATTGACAAGGTCTTGTAATGACAGGACAAGGGGAAATGGGTTTGAACTGACAGAGGGGAGACTGAAACTGGATGTTAGGAGGAAGTTGTTTGCAGTGAGGGTGGTGAGACACTGGCACAGGTTGCCCAGGGAGGTTGTGGCTGCTCCCTCCCTGGAGGTGTTCAAGGCCAGGTTGGAGGAGGCCTTGAGTGACCTGTGCTAGTGGGAGGTGTCCCTGCCTATGGCAGGGGGTTGGAACTGGATGATCCTTGAGGTCCCTTCCAACCTTACCATTCTAGGATTCTATGATTCTATGTTTGAGTCAATCTGTACATGTGCAGTAGCTACTTGTCCAATCCACCAAATATCAAGGAATTGCCAGTAGGCAAATGGCCTGCATCATCTGTTTACTCTCAAAGTTTCCAGGGAAACTAGACACAAAATAAACTCACATTAAAGACACAATTCAGCAATGCTACTCCACAGTAAACCGTAGCTGCAGATTTTAGGCAGGAGGTCCCCACACAAAACTGGGGACAGATGGCTGCATTTCTGTTCACCTTTCCTATGGCTACGATGCCTGTGTGCACAATTTTTAAGATCCTTAAAATACCTTTAAAACACCACTTTAAGAAGCAACTAACTCATCCAGAAAACATACTTTCTTAAGTCAACAGACTAAACTGCCTCAGTTACACTTTAAAAGTGGAACTGGAGCTGTGGAGTCACTTGCTGTGCTACTGGATGAAAAGGGAAGAGCTCAGTGCAAGGGACATTCTGTATGAGAACAGGCTATGTCCTGTGAGGACAGGCTGAGAGAGTTGGGACTCTGCAGCATGCAGAAGAGAAGGCTTCCAGAGACCTTAGAGTAGCCTTCCAGTATCTGAAGGGGCCTACAGGAAGGCTGGGAAGGGATTATTGACAAGGTCTTGCAATGACAGGACAAGGGGCAATGGGTTTGAACTGGCAGAGGGGAGATTGAAAGTGGATGTTAGGAGGAAGTTGTTTGCAGTGAGGGTGGTGAGACACTGGCACAGGTTGCCCAGGGAGGTTGTGCCTGCTCCCTCACTGGAGGTGTTCAAGGCCAGGTTGGACAAGGCCTTGAGTGACCTGTACTAGTGGGAGGTGTCCCTGCCTATGTCAGGGGGTTGGAATTGGATGATCTTTGAGTTCCCTTCCAACCTTACCATTCTAGGATTCTATGATTCTATGAGATGAAAGAATTCCATATAAGGTGGATCCCAAGGAATAAAACTTGATCTGAGTCATTATGAAATACCTTCAAAAGTTGTGACTGTCATAGTTACCTTTGTATGTGCCACTAGATGATCAATGAACCCCTGTGGTTCTAGTATCCTAAATAAATAAACAAACACTGAGTGCTAAATAAAATCTTAACATATTAGAAAGGTTACAGAAGAAGGCTACAGAGATGAACCAAAACCTGAGACAGCTGAATTGCAGTAAGCAGTTGGAGAAATAATTCTGACAGGAGAAGGATCTTTTGTTTAGTAAACAAAAACACAACATCCATTGGCTGGAAGCTTTAACTGGATGAATTCAAACTAGCAATTAGGTTGGGTAATTAATCATTGGAATATTTTATCTAAGGATCTGGTATATGCCTTATCATTGGCAGCTCTTCAATCAAGATTGGCTGTCTTTCTAAAAGATATGCCTAGCTCAACCAGCAAGTGCTGGGCTTGATGCAGGGGTTTTATGCAACAAGCCAAATTAGAAGTGCATCGTGATCTGGATTTAAATTCTGTGAATACATCCAACACTGCCACACAGGCAAAAATCCCCTGTCAGAAGACCAGCAGCTTAAACAACTAGGAGTACTTGCTCTGTGAATAGGGATTAGAGAACTTTAGTATATTCTTGGATTTTTCTTTTTTCTCCCTCTAAGGCATTTTTTGCAATATTTTAAAAGCTTGGTTTTGTTCCAAAATTCAGTGTTGTTTCTGGTTTGTTCCCCCAGCCCCTAAAAAAAACCCATGTGTGCAGGAGCTCTACCTAAAAAAGCCAGACCTTTCTCTTATATCATTTGTATAAATTAAAGAAAGATGTGGAATAACTGGAGAGAGTCCAGGTATGGTCAGTGAGAGTGATTGCAGATCTAGAAAACATGGCCTTGTTCACTCAAGAAAAGAGACATCAACCTTTCAAGTGCATAAAAAGCTGTTGAAAAGAGTCTATTTTTCACATCCAGGACAGATAAATAAGAGTTACAGCAGAGTTCATTTTTGCTGTAAGGTAAAACTTCCTGCACAGACAGTAGCAGCAGATTGTTTGGGGAGGTCTTGGAGTTCCCACTTCAGAAATCCTTTAGAATTTTTCTAACAGCTTAAGCTAATTTGCTATGAGATTAGAATCATAGAATCACAGAATCACAAAATGTCAGGGGCTGGAAGGGACCTTGAAAGATCATCTGGTCCAACCCCCCTGCCAGAGCAGGATCACCCAGAGCAGATCACACAGGAACACATGCAGACAGTTCTTGAATATCTCCAGAGAGGGAGACTCCACAATCTCCCCAGGCAACCTGTTCCAGTGCTCTGTCACCCTCATAGGGAAAAAAAATCTTCCTCAGGTTCACATGGAACCTCCTATGCCTCAACTTCCACCCATTGCCCCTTGTCCTGTCACTGGGCATCACTGAGAAGAGGCTGCTCCATCCTCCTGGCACTCACCCTTTACATATCTATAAATATTAACCAGACCACTCCTTAGTCTTCTCTCCAAGCTAACAAACCCCAACTCCCCCAGTCTCTCTTCGTATGGAAGATGTTCAACTACATTAATCATCTTTGTGGCTCTGTGCTGGACTCTCTTAAGCAGCTCCCTGTCCTTCTTGAGCTGGGGGGCCCAGAACTGGACACAATACTCCAGATGAGGCCTCGCCAGGCCAGAGTAGAGGGGCAGGAGAACCTCCCTCGACCTACTAACCACAGCCCTTCTAGTACATCCCAGAGCATCCTTTCCAGAGTGATTGTCTAGGGCTGTATTAAATCAGATTCTATCATAGAATCATAGAATGGTTTAAGTTGAAAGGGATCTCAAAGATCATCTAGTTCCAACCCCATGCCATAGGCAGGGACATCTCCCATTAGAACAGCTACATAGTATATCTGCAACATCTCTGGAAATCTCTATGTGAGAAGATTTCTGTAGTAACCTCATAGTATCACTGCAGTGATGTATTTAAGTGGGGAGTCATTGTACCCAAGTTAGTTCTGCACCTTTGAAACCCAGTAACATCCAGATTTTTAAAACTCTAGTCACAAGTAAATTGTCCTGTCTTCCATTGAAGCTGTCTAGCAGATGAGAAAGTCATATAGTTTATCTTTTTCATCAGTAAAGATAATGTAGATTACTCAAAGAAATCATCAACCCAGTGGTAAGATTGATAATTACTTAGACAGGCTTGCAGGACATACAGGCTCCATGTTCCTGTTGCAGGATTTGGCAATCCTCACAGTAAAAAGTCTGTTATGTTCAAATGGAGTTTCTTGTATTCCCACCTGTGCCCATTGACTTTTGTATGGTCGTGGGCACCGTGGGGAATGGTTTGTCTTCATCTTTAATCCCCTCATCAGGTCTTTACACACACTGATGAGAGTCATATCACACATGTGAGGAACGTGATCGTCTCAGCACCTTGAAGACACACAGGGTAAACTCTGCAGGATAACAGCCACCATTTATGTAAAGGGCATAGACTGTGAGGCGGGATCAGACCTTAAATCCACCTTCTGTGATATAATTTCACTAATGCCGTTAGTATCAGATACTCCAGCATGGCTGTGCAGGCAGAAGGATTCTCCTTCCCAATTTATTCCATGGACAGGAGTTCTGTTCCGTAGGAGTGCAAAAAGGCTACTCAGGTTTGTGAGTAGTCTTGTGGCAACTGTGAGGACTAATGGGGGAGAACTACTCTCGTTTAGACCTCAAACAAGTCCATCTTTCTTTTTCCTCCAGACACATCCCTAAATAACTCTAACAGTTTTTACTGCTGGAACAAACATCTGCATATGAAGTTACGCATAAACATATTTTTGCTTATCATTAGGGGGGTCCCAACCTTTGTAAAACAACTAAATTCTTTGTTTCACTCATTTCTGTGACAGGAAGTTCCACAAGCTCATTTCTCCATATGTCAGGAGTATATTGAATGTTAATATAATTGTGCTGAAATATCAGCTTTTGGGTTTGGGATTTTTTTTTCTTCCCTGTTTTTGGTATTTGTGGAAGAACTTACTTTTTCTTTTACTTTTTCTTTTACTTATTTCTTTTTCTTTTACTTTTTTCTTTTTCTTTTTTCATTGAAAATTTTCCTTGAATCAAAAAAAATGACCTGTTTTTTAAACTATATGAATCTACCTGCCGTTGAAATGAGCCTCAGAAATTTGGATCCCGTGATGCAGAAAAACATCATAGAATCATAGAATGGTAAGGCTGGAAGTGACCTCAAAGATCATCCAGTTCCAACCCCCTGCCATAGGCAGGGACACCTCCCACTAGTACNTCTCCAGGCTGCAGAGCCCCAACTCTCTCAGCCTGTCCTCATGGCAGAGCTGCTGCAGCCCTCTGAGCATCTTCGTGGCTTCCTCTGGACCTACTCCAACAGTTCCATGTCCTTCCTGTGCTGGGGGCTCCAGAACTGCACACGGGACTCCAGATGGGGTCCATACTTCTCCTCATGTCAGGTTCCAGTATTTCATCCTGGGATGGGTGTTCCCTAACAATGATAGATGTGATATTCTGGCAATAAAAGTCACAGCACCTCTCTCTTTCCCTTCCTTTCTTAAGCCAGTGAATAAAGTATGGTCATTTTAATGTGGTCTCAATGGTTTCTATTTCTCTTTTTTTTTTTTTAAATGAAACTTTATGGCATTTCTCCTGATTTTAAGTATACCTATTCCTGAAATCTTTATGCATGGTGCTGCTCACTGAATCATATGGAACAGCTGGCACTTGTATTTGCTATAGTTTAAGCTTTCCATCCTATTATACCCAAGACCTGAGTCTAATTTATTGTTTGTAATCAGAAACCTCTCTGTGAAGTTTACTAAATAAAATCCTCATTTTCTAAAGGTGGGAAGATAACCTTAGAAAGGCAGAAAGGCTTTCCCAAGATTATGCCGAGAGGCAGTGGCCTCCCAGCCCTGTGAGCAACTCCTCTTCATCTGCTTGCTGCCGGGGAGCTGAGTGCCGTCCGGTGAGAGCTGAGAGCGCGCAGCTCCCTGCTCGCCACGCACACGATCCGCCGCTCTTTACAATGAGGTCAATAAATTTTCCAGACTTCCAAGTTACTTTGCTTACTGCCTTTATTCACATTTGTCTCATAATCACAATAACAGGACAGATGTGCTGCCTTTCTCAGCAGTGATCCTGGTGCCTCGTTGGAGCCAACTCCCTGGCCTTTGACCTCTGAGTTTATCCATTCAGGAAACCGGTTTACAGCCTTGCAAAACAGCACACCCCTACGATTAGCACTTAATTACAGTGAAGTCAGTAGCAACTCTGCTAAAGTTAGGCTGACTTTTTTGTATATGGATCATATTTTTGCACGAGTTTGAGTTTCTGGCAATCAGGTTGCCTCACACTGAAAGCCTACAGACAAATGCATTTTATTACTTGTTACATGTGTCTGTGTATGTCAGCCACAGACAAATCTGAGCAGCAATTCAGTCAGTTATACTTAATTCATTCTTTCTCCTTCTAACATTAAAAAAAACATATACAAGGTACCCTAATTCATAATCCTGTTTAGGCACAGCTCAGGCAGGAGTGCCTGCAGTTGAAACTGCAAGGCAGGCAATTATCATCACTTTACTAACCTATTGTAAACTCACAAGACTATCACCAGACAGACCCTCAAAAAAATTGTGTCAGTCAGAACTTTGAATCAATTGAGATCGTCTGCTCAGTGCAGGACAAGCACTGAACAAGTTGAAAAAAAAACCAAACCAAATCTGCTTGAAATTTGAAAAGTAATAAACTTTGTAAGCTTTTAAAGTGTTTTAGGAAATGTCTACTACAACTCATATAGAAAAGTTTATGAGCATTTCATGGACGAGAAGCTGAACATGAGCAGACAAGGCACCCTTGCAGCCCAGGAGGCAAATCATATCCTGGGCTGCATCAAAAACAGTGTGGTCAGCAGAGCCAGAGAGGGGATTCTGCCACTGCTCTTGGGAGATCTCACCTCAGTACTGAGTCCAGGTCTGGAGCCTTCATTACAGGAAGGACATGGACCTGATGGAGCAGGTCCAGAGGAGGGCCACAAAGATGATCAGAGGGTTGGAGCACCTCTGCTGTGAGGACAGGCTGAGGGAGCTGGGGGTGTTCAGTCTGGAGAGGAGGAGGCTCAGGGGTGACCTAATTGCAGCCTACCAGTACCTGAAGTGGGCCCACAGGAAGGATGGAGACAAGCTGTTGACAAAGGCCTGCAGTGACAGGATGAGGGGCAATGGGTTCAAGCTTGAGAATAGCACATTTAGATTGGATGTTAGGAACAAGTTCTTTACTATGAGGGTGGTGGAGCACTGGAGCAGGTTGCCCAGGGAGGTGGTTGATGCCCCTTCCCTGGAGACATTCAAGGTGAGGCTTGATGGAGCCCTAGGTAACCTGGGCTAGTGGGCATGTCCCTGCTGACTGCAGGGGGCTGGAGTAGATGACCTCTGGAGGTCCCTTCCGGCCCAGACCATTCTATCATTCTATGATTTCAGATATATTTTCCCTAAGTATCAACTCCAATTTCTGTTCTTTTGAAATAACTTTACCACATTATGAATTAGCATCTGATAAAAATATCTCAGGGATAGCAATAAAATGATGATAACTGTAGCCTCCAGTTTATAGTACATTACCAAAAATAAAGAAAAAAAAAATATTGTTGCCCCAGAGAGACTTGGAAGACATTCAGATAGAATAGAGTTGGGTGTGACATGAGAAGATAGATAGATTAGACAGATAGGACTGAACTGGTTAAGAAACTTTCAGGTATTCAGCTATCCAGTGTAATATCCACTCTGCTGATTGAAGGCTCTACAACTCATAATGAGTTCATATCATAAGACTCATTCCAGAGCATGATAACTTCTTAAAAGTTATTCCATTCTGTGGTAATTTTTAAGGAGAGATGCTCAGCTGTTTAAGTGTTTCTGAAGTGAAGAGATAACATATCTGCCTGTTTAGCAGATGCATATCTTTGCCCAGAATGAGAGAATCTTGAACAGAGAGTTACATCTCTCACAATACTGCTCTTCCATGGAACAGCAACAGTATTTTTTTAATCATTGTTCCAGATTTCAGATACAGCCCATTCTGCCATCACTACGAGGTGAGTCAAGCTGTCTAATGGGTCTGTTATTTTCGTACTACCCAGGCATGTACTGAAAGTCGAGTAGTTTAGTATCAATTCATCTCTTGGCTGAGACATCAAACTGAGATTCTGACCACTTATTGTAATTAAAAATCCCCATAAGCTTCTCACAAAGCATAGGTACTCACCGCAGTGTCCTGACAGAATTCCAGCTTTGCATAATTATATTCTGCTCGTATACAATATAATTATATGAAATAATTATATTCTGCCTGAAATCCCCATGGAGTTTCATCTGGATATAGGATCCTTCTCATTCCCAATCTTGAGCTGTTGTGCAATGCTTTCGTCTGCTCAGAAAAGTGAATCATAACCAGTTTGATGGTGTTTTTTGTTTGTTTGTATCTTATTGCAATACTGCATTTTTTGGTAATTTTTTACAGCATTGCAACATAATTTGCTCAAACATCTTCAGAAGTTCATTTGTTGTTCGCTGGAGAAGAAAAAAAACAAATTAGGTTTTGAGAGCACTTCAGAACAGTTTGTGTATAGCTTCTTCGCTATCTGTATCAGGTCTCCTTGGTGGTTTTTTGGTAATGATGGGGACTACAAGGGTGGCTTCCTTGAGAAACTCCTCAAAACTTCTAAATCCAACTGATTCAATGCCAGCCAGCTCCGAGGTGGAACCAGCACTGGCCCAAAGATGAGAACATCAGAGATGGTGGTGGCAGCTTTGGGATAATATGTTGAAGAACTGGGGGGGGGGGGAAAAAAAAGGCAG
>VWYK01128363.1:816-13534 GCA_013399775.1 Semnornis frantzii | reverse complement strand
ATATATATATATATTTTCTTTTTAGAACAGCTGAAAACAGCAGAGATGTAAACTTGTCTGTTTTTAAGGATTGTGCAAAATGATTAGTTTGCTAAGATGATCTCAGCAGGTATGTCCTCATGCATACTGAAAAGGAAGATGATTTGTTTCCTACCTCCCTTCCTGTCAGTCAGACCTACAGTATGTATCCCTTCTGATTGTGTGGGGCTATCACCATGACTGTCCGTGGAGAAGCAAAGCACACAATCTGGTATCTAGGAACAGTAATTTTTTTGGCAGTTGGTGACCAATATGTGAAAATTTAAAGCAATCAAGAATTTTCCTTTTATTTCTGCTTTCCATCTTCCAGAAGAGGAAAATAATAATAAAACATGAAAACTAAAAGCAGTAAGACAAGAAGAATGCATATGATGACTTTTACATAGCAATTAGACTTACTGATAATCAACTGAAGAGTGGTATTTCCTAATGGTTCAAAGTTTAGCCGGGAAGACTAGGTTCTCTCAAGACTGCAGAGTGATGACTGCCTCTTTGTCTTGAGCTTTTGGAGCCAAAACTGTTAGGTTGCCTTCTACCACTGTGTAGCGGTACAGCCAATTTTTCACTTGTACTTAAGTTTCTCTTTGAATACAGTCAGTGACTGATGTATTTTTTTCCTTTCTTTTGGTCACCATATTATATTAGAAACACATGTCACAGCAATTGTCTGCAAGTATTGCTATATGGCATGGGGGTTTTGATGTGGTTCTGGAAGCAGTGTAGCTATTTATTGGCTTAGAAGCTGGTCAAAGCCTGCCCTGCTGCTGAAGGGAACGGGCTGTTCTTACTCCAGCCACAGCACACGTTCTCATCCCTCCTTCTGCATTGTCTTGTGTACCCCAGCTGTGGCATGGTAGATCAAATTTACTCATCTTACTTAATCTGCCACGGGGAAAAAAATCCCACTCTTGTCTTCATTTGAATCAGCAAGCTGATCCAGCTGCCTTCTGGCCAGAAGTAGAGAAATTTGTAACCCTTTTTTTCACTGGTAGCCTAATGTTAGATTAGTTTCACTTCCTTGTGACCAGATTGTCTCTCAGTGCAGTATTGTGCCAAGGCTAGTCAGACTCTGGCGTGGTTCCATACTGCTGCGGCTATACTTCTTCCCAGTCCAACAGTAGCTTATTTGAGGGCTTGCAATCTGTATTGTTTTCATTTGTGCTGTACAAAGAGATTTCAAACTTAGGTTTTTGTTGCACCAAGTTGTATCTTAATCTCAAAGACAGTATTTTCGATTTGTCCGTGTAAAATGTATTTTGTTGATTTGTAGCTCTTTAACCTGGTTGATTGTTCTGTAGCAGCAGACACATTTCTTTAATTATGTATGTACTAATCTCTGTCATCTGCATACTTGCAATAGAGATTCTATGTTTAGATGATTGTTTAAAAAAAACCCAAAACACCCCAACAAACCAAACCCACAACCTGAAAGTTGGAATGTACTAAGAACAAGTCCTCGGTTAGTTCTAAACACTTCTGCTCCTTCTTTGTGACCTAAAAAGTCATGAAAGAGAAAACATGTAATGCAGGTATTTAATAAAATCAGGTTCAGCTATTGAACTGGAAATGAAACTCTAGGATTTCAGCACAAGACAGACCACTAACACTGTTCACAAAATAAGTGTTGTGTTGGTTGACATTATTGTTGTTTGTAGACCTAAACCATTTATTGTTAGAGCAATGAATTTTCTTCCAAGGTTGGAGTATTTGGGGACTTACTGTGTGATAGTATTTCCTCACCTAGATTACTTTACTTTTTCCTGCCTTTTTAGTCAGTATACCTCTTCTAACAGTTTAAACTATTTTAGAAAATAAAGACAGATAGAAAAGTTTGAAGTTAAACTAGAAAATTTAGAAATCTTTGTGTGCTAACAAACGTCCGAAAAAGCTAGCAAAAAGCCCCTGCATTTTGACTCAGTGGTTCCATCTTTTAGGAGTTTCATTCATTTCTGAGAAAATCAAATTTTCTCTTAAATGTATTGCATTCTGCACTTTTCCTAATTGCTAATGTATATAGTGTATATAATAATTAAAACCTAGGATCTGTAAATATGAGGTGATTATTGAAAAATACTTATTTCCACTGTTGCAAATGGAGTGATTTTGACAAGCCTACCAGCACATGCTGCTTATTAGAGATAATTGAAAATTGAGTGCAATTTTACTCCCCACCACAAAAGAGTATGAGCTGGATCTTGAGCTCTACAGTAATCTTGAGCTCTACAGTAATCTTGAGCTCTGCAGCAATCTTGAGCTCTACAGCACCAAACAGAGCTGAAGCTGTTTCATGTGTCATTGTTTCAGACACAAATACACAAGAAATAGGTCTTCAGATAAACCCATTACAATTGAGAAATTCTCTTACATCAGGTGATGCAGTTGCTAGAAAATTCAGTTTAGTTCCAGCAAATTCTTTAATATATTCCAGCCGACCGACTTTATCGGTGTAAATAGAAAATATGTTCTGCTTTTGTCTGTTTCCTGCAAAATAATCTCACTGGCTTGCAGCCAAGTCAAAACCCTCGGAAGAACGTTTTTGACATGCATTGAGTTTTATAGGGTGGCTCTGGGGTTCCCTGTGCCAGAAACGTGAATGATGTAAGTAAAAACAAGGAAATGGCATAAGATGATTTGTATAGACAAAGTCTAATACTTTCAAAAGTCCTCAATGATCACTATGTCTAAGTAAAAGTTTTTCCCAGTTGAGTTACACAGAGCTCTATTGTGTTATTAATAATGAGCATTACGGTTGGACTGAGAGATTCACTGATTTCACTTGAGCTGTGCATATGTAAATAACATGAGATTTTAGGTTTCTAGATTCAGTTAAATAAGGAGTCACTATCTCTGTCCATACCTGTTAGTGTAGACCTTCAAGTCTTAGTCGTACACAGATTACATTGCACAAAATGTGTTGTACATACATAGAGTACCAGGCAACCAGAAGAGATAAAATGGGATCTGTTAAACTCATCTTCATCGAGTCTTTTGACTGCTGAATATGCTAATACTCTGGATGAAAATTTAGTTGCTTTTGGGTTTGTAGGATCAACAGAATGTGGACTTTTTCTTCCAAATACAGTGCTTAATTCAATCCTTAGTAGACTAGAAGATCATTTTTGCAGTCATAAAGTTTACATTTAGTTTAGATCTAAAGTAGTACAAAAATACTACAAAGTATGATAAGATGCACAGTGTGTACTCTTCCAGACTTCCTTGTGAATACTGAGGTCCTCTTCCCTGATTTCCAAAGCAGAAGAGTTACAAGGCTCATCTGATACTTGATTGTCCTAATTTCCCTGTTCATTGGCAGTTTCTGTGATTATAAACATATTTGCTCATCTGTGCTTAAACTGACTGTAAAAAGCTTACAGAAATGTTTCCCTAGCTATAGTATTTTGCAGCCAACAATTACCATGACAAGTAAGATCAGAACAATACTATTGCTTGATCACACATCGTGATTTATACATTTCCTGAATGTGTATTGTGGACATCCCATTTGGCTCTAACTATATGCTTAGGCCTCAGTCTTCTGGGAAACTTTCTCTGAGGCCTGAACAACGCTCCTAGAATAGTATTTCCCATATCTGTGATTGCCATGAGATGAATTCAGTTGCATAGCCCTTATTAAGATTTAAACTAGAACATTGGCATTTTAATTTCTACCAGAGCAGCGGAAATGTAAGAATCTGTTTAAACATCCCAACAAAAGGTGCTTGGTCTTTTCAAAATACCCCTTTACTCTTTTAATAGGAAACAGAAGATCATGGTTATATTCTGTTACAACCTTCTTACAGAGTTTTGTACAAATTCTCTACCCTTTATTAACTGTCTTCAAGGCTATTGATGATAGCAGTTCACGAGTTTCTTCCTCATGCAAAGGATAAGATCTAATGATGATAACCTGGTTGCAGTATCTCACTTCCATTGCCCTAATTCTTTGACTCATTAGAGTTACCTTTCTTATATGATGCTGGCCTCAGAAGTACTTTTAATTCCAAGACAACTTTCACAGTTCCATATTTAAATACTTCCTTTCTTTTTAACCATCTGAGAATATATTTGGAAGAAAGCTGCATTCTCCCATGCCGGTCAAGTGACTCCCTTCCATTACTTAGCAGTTCTCCATGATGAGCTACCTTAAAATGTTTTTCAGATGTGTTCTTTTTTTGCTGGACTTCCCCTTGGGACAGGATGAGCATGGCTGAATATTTTTGTTACTTAATCTGCTGCAACTTTAGAAGCACTTTTTAGCATTTCTGTACTTATGTCCCATGAAAGAATACTTCAATTTGAACATATTTCCAGGTTACCTGGTTGGATATAACCCAGAAAAGTTAAGTCTAGTTAATTCCAATCAGAATGTGGACTTACCTATGTATGAGACAAACTATTATTTTATTTGCTGGTGGATCTATGAGGTGCTACATCTTTTCAAGGTTGAAGGGCTGTATTTTTCATGGTTTTCCAAATCCGTGACTTGCTTGCATCTTCCACTGATACTGACACTGTTGAAACAAATCTGTGTCTGCTATGTGTGTCCTTGAAAAAAAATAGTGCTGAGGAACAAAGAATATGTGAACTGAACCCCCAGTGTTAGAGAGCTGTATTTCCTGTAGGTGCTATAGGTGAACCTTTTTTTTTTTCATGTAATGTCTGTGTTTTTTACTGTAAACTCTCCTTAGTTTTGAAACTTTACCTTTTAGGGATTAATCAAAGCATAATACTTGAGGCCAGTAGACATACCAATAGTCATGCACAAATGTATATGTAACATTTTAAAATGCCTGCATATCTTTCACCATAACCTCTCTGTTTATAAACACATCTGAACTGCTGTTCATTTGAGTAACAAATTTTGAGCATAATGTGTATAGCTTAAAACCAAACACCTGGTTCATTTGGAGCAGAGTCCTGAAATGTGCACAATGCAATGGAACTGACGCTGCTCCTGTTTGGGTTTGGGTTTTTTTTTGTTTTGTTTTTTTTTTTTAGTTACCTGGACATCCACTCCTTAGGCCATTTTCAGTTTGTAGTATAGACTGTATCTGGAATGTATTTCCTCACAATGTATTCCCCACCTACAATGGGATGTAGATCTGAAGAACCTGAAGTTTGTATTTCTCACTGAACAGAATCGGCAGCTGACAACAGGTCTCTGTTGATGTATATGAAGTCCACACAGTTGTTTCTCCTTGATCTCTCAGTGGGAAGACAAACCTGAAACTGTCATACGAGCATGAAATTCAGATTTCCTCCGTGTCTCACACCTTATATAGAATAGAATAGAATAGTAGTAAAGTTGAAAGGGACTTCAAGGATCATCTAGTTCCAACCCCCTGCCATAGGCAGGGACACCTCCCCCTAGAACAGGTCACTCAAGGCCTCGTCCAACCTCACCTTGAACACCTCCAGGGAGGGAACAGCCACAACCCCCCTGGGCAACCTGTGCCAGTATCTCACCACCCTCACTGTAAAGGAACTTCCTCCTAACATCTAATCTAAATCTCCCCTCTTCCAGTTTAAACCCATTGCCCCTTGTCCTGTCATTACAATACCTTCTAAATAGTCCCTCCCCAGCCTTTCCTGTAGGCCCCCTTCAGATACTGGAAGGCTACTCTAAGGTGTCCTGGAAGCTTTCTCTTCTCCAGGCTGCAGAACCCCAACTCTCTCAGCCTGTCCTCATAGGAGAGCTGCTGTAGCCCTCTGAGCATCTTTGTGACCTCCTCTGGACCCACTCCAAGAGTTCCATGTCCTTCCTGTGCTGGGGGCTCCAGAACTGCACACAGGACTCCAGGCGGGGTCTGACAAGATCAGAGTAAAGGGGCAGAATCACCTCCTTTGCCCTGTTGGCCACACTGCTCTTGCTGCAGCCCAGCACTCGGTTACTGTCTGGGCTGCATGCACACACTACAGGCTCATGTTGAGCTTTTCATCAACCCAGAATATCACTCAGCTGAGTTGTTGTACATGCTGCTCGCTGTTTGATAAGAAAGATCATGAAACATTTTTAGAATGTTTATCTTACTAGCATCAGCTGGACCATAGGTCCAGAGGCTTTTTATTTTTCTTACGTCTCTTACGTACTGGTTGCTAGTAGGTTCTATTTGCATGTGTAGTTTCTAGTGGCATATGGCTTCCTACTCCTCTGGGATCGAAAGACACGGCTGATCAGAGGTGATTGTTGTTCACAATCAAGGATGCTATTAGATGAGTTGGTGTGCAAGACTTAACCTATTCACTCTGTTTTGAACTGTATCACATTTACTTTTCTGCAGTGTGTGAAAGACAGCTATTTCTTCCAATCAAATGATTTTCCATTCTTTGCTATTAGTGGGATTGGTCTGTGTACCTGTGACTTATTTTGTCACATTGAGGTTAGAGTTTGCAGTATATTTTCCACTAGACAAATCATGCAACAGCCGTACCTACAAAAAAAGAAAATCCACTTACTAATGGTGTTTTTCTCCTCAATGCATCAGTAAACAGTATTAATTTATTTGTACCATCTGACACATCTTGTATTACTGGACAGAAAGTATCAGGATGGTGTCAGTTTTATGATCTTAATTTGGACTTGGCTTCTTTGGGCTTTCATTTATTCAACTGTCAGAAGTCTGACAGATACTTGTGGTCATAGATGCTTTAATTCAAGGAATGTGGGTTTTTTTAATTTGGAAAGGAATCAAAGACAAAAAAATCCCTCTCACTATTTACTCACAGAATCACAGAGTGGTTTGAGTTGGAAGGGACCCTTTCCACTAGACCAGGTTACTCAAAGCCCCATCCAGCCTTACACAGAGCACTTTCAGGGAGTATCAAGACAACCTCTCTGGGCAACCTGTTCCTGTGTCTCACCACCCTCACAGTAAAGAATTTCTTCCTAATATCTAATCTAAATTTACCCTCTTTCAGTTTGAAACCATTACCCCTCAGTCTAGCAGTACACTTCATCATAAGGACTCCCTTTCCTTCTTTCCTGTAGGCCATCGTCAATTATTGTAAGGCTACCATAAGGTCTTCCCACAACCTTCAGAAGAGAAGGCCGAAGAACTCCCATTCTCTCAGCATATCCTCACAGAGGAGGGACTTCAGTCCTCTGATCATCTTTGTGGGCCTTGTCTGGACCCACTTGATGAAACCCATGTCTTTCTTACGCTAGGGACCCCAGAACAGGACATAGTGCTCCAGGTAAAATATCATGAGACCAGAGTAGAGGAGGAGAATCACCTCCCTCAACCTTCTGGACACCCTTCTCTTGATGCAGCCCAGGATGTGATTATCTTTTTTGGACTGTGAGTGCACATTGCTGGCTCATACTCAATTTTTCATCCACCAACACCCCCAAGTCCTTCTTCACATAGTTGCTCTCAATCCACTCATTGTCCAGCCTGTGTTTGTGCTTGTGGATACTCCATATGCAGGACTTTCTGTTTGGCCTTGTTGAACTTGGTGAGATTTGCATAGCCCCACCTCTCAAGCCAGATGCCTCTGGATGGCATCCATCCGTTGGCAAACTTGCCAATGTGCACTCAATCCCGCTGTCCCTCTTAAACAATGCTTGTCCCAGTATTGATCCCTGAGAACACCACTTGTCACTGATCTCCAGTTGGACAGTGAGCCATTGACTGCAATCCTTTGAGAATGACCATCCAGCTAATTCCTTGTCCACCAAGGAATCCATCAAATCCATGTCTCTCCAATTTAGAGACGTAAGTGTGGGAAAAACAGGAAAAACTTCAGCCTTTTTTTTTCTTTCCCAAGTAATATAGGTTACTTTAGCATTAACTATAATTCTAATGGCCCTTATCCCAGTACAAAGTCACCTGAGTCTTTTAGAGCTTACTACAACTTGTAAAAGATGTTCTTTATCAAAATCCATTACTTTTTTTCTTTTCCTCATCTCTATGTGAGCGTTCTGTGTTTTTCAGACGTCTTGTCAAGCCTTACTGTTTCTTATGAGAATAGATGTTTACTGTATAATCATAGGCATAACTTCTGACATGGAAAGAAGTAGTTCTAAGAAAGGGCTGCATCCTCTGTGTTGAAGACATTGAAGTGAAAAGTAGCCTGATTAAAGACAGCAGTATTAGGTTTTTGCCATTAGACTAGAAAGGCCTAATTGTTACTGAAATCATGGAGAAGGCGACTCTGGAATTTGTGGTGAAAGAAAACTGAAAAGAAACAGAACATTTGGATTCATGTTTCATGAAATAATGCATGTGACAGAATAGGAAGGCAGTCTGAGCGAAAATTGACATAATTTTTTCCTACAGCTAGGAAAGGCCAGATAAATATGTCAGTGTTAACAAGCGAGCTATTGTATACTTGCAGAAAAAGGTTCAGAACAATTTGTAAATATTAATTTGCATTGGCCGTAGAAGAATGTTTTATAAAGTACAAAATTGTGCTTTTTCTCTTTAGTGTCTTTATGAGCCCATGATAATGACAAATCTGCCTTTGGTGTTTTTTAGTCTTATAGGAGTAGTTCTTAATTCAACTTTTCTTACATTAATTATGAAGCTATAATGTTAAAGATTCCCCACTGTATTTTGTTACAACCACATAATAAATAGAGAAATGCTATTGTATTACATTCTTCAGATGGGAAAGAACATTAGAGAAAGATAAAAGAGATTATTAGATCCTGAGTCTTAATGAAGACAAAGGAACCAAACCCAACAAAGATAAAATTGTGGAATTTTACTTTTTTATTTCCTATTTTTTAGTGATGATGTTCACAAAATAGTGGAGACTATGGGTTACAAAAGTAAAGGGGAACAAAATCATGCTTTAGTAATTGGAATAGGCTCTCCAAGTACATCAAATCACTGGAATATGTAAATGGGCATAAGATAACCTATATTTAAAAAAAAAAAAAAAAGTAATTCAGTTTTAGCAGGAAGTTCAAACACTAGGAAATGATCACCCAAGAGAAGTTCTGAAATTTAATATGGAGAGTGACTAGATCACAGAGTCCAAGTTCACAGTAGCAGCATCATGATCTTGAATTCGGTATTTCAGAGTGCAACTGGGAATTAGTCTTCATTTCAGCTACCCTCTGAGTGCTACATGGCGACAACAATATTTCATAATCGTTTTGGTGGTAATTATTTGAACTACTTCTGTCCTTTATTATCCTTTATTATTTGTGTTACTGAACCATTTAGTTTTGTATATTGCTCTCAACTATTTACATCAAACTAAGATATTTACAGTCTAAAATGAGAGAAAAGTAAGCACTTCATCTGTTTCAGTTCATGACTTGTNAGGCCAGGTTGGAGGAGGCCTTGAGTAACCTATACTAGAGGGAGATGTCCCTGCCTATGGCAGGGGGTTGGAACTGGATGATCCTTGAGGTCCCTTCCAACCTTACCATTCTACAATTCTATATTTAAGAGCATGTTTTAGAGAATTTTTCCACTGTGGTCCAAATTGTTGGCAGGTTGGTATCAGTGGAAGATCTTCCATGCTGAACTTACACACAATTTACAGAATCACAGAACACACTGGGTTGGAAGGGAGCCTCAAAAATCATCTTGTCCAACATCCTTGCAGCAAGCAGGGGCATCTCCAAATATATCAGGTTGCTCAGGGCCCATCAAGTTAAAAGTGAATGTCTCCAGTAATGGTGCCATAACCACATCTCTGGGCAACCTATTTCAGTATTTTACCGCTCTGCTTGTATAGAGCTTCTTCCTTATGTCTAATGTAAACCTACCCTGCTCCCGGTTATAGCTACTGCCCCTCATCCTATTGCTAGAGGCCCTTCCCCAGCCTTTCTGTAGTTCCCCTTCAGATACTGAAATGCAGCTATAGGGTCTCCCTGAAGCCTTCTTTTCTCCATGCTGAGCAGTCCCAAGTCTCTCAGCCTCTTCTCATAGGAGAGAAGCTCCAGCCCTCTGATCTCCAGCAGGTTCATGTCTATTTTGTATTTGGGGCTCTATAGCTGAACACAGTACTCCAGGTGAGATCTCACGAGACCAGCAGCAGAATCACCTCTCTCAGTCTGCTGACCATGCTTCTTTTGATGCAACCAAGGATGCAGTTGGCATTCTGGGCTGCAAGAGCACGTTGTCAACTCATGTACAGCTTCTCATCCACCACAAGATGTCTAGATGTCTAGTAAATGGACATCTGTAAGAAAAGGAAAATTTGAAAAGAATGTATTTGTATTCTTGGCTTATTGCATAGCCATTCTTCAGCTTTTAAGTATTCAAATTGAGAAAATCTGGTGGATTTTTTTAATTAGTTTTATTTTGGGTATTGCTTTACTTATTGCTCTGCTCTATCTCTCGCATCATCTTTCTTCCTTTTAAAAAATATTTCTTCCCGTATCCTCTGATAACCTTTACGTTAGCCCCAGCATCAGTTTTATGTAGTCATCTTCTCTTCCTTTGCACCCATAGAAGAATGGTTGAGTCCCTTGCAAAATTAAGCTTATTCACAGGTAGTTGGAAAGGTAGAGTATGTAACAGTAGATAATCCTCAGTTATGGAATTTTTTAGGCGAACTTAAGAAAAAGGTAACATTTATTCTGAGAGCATTAAAATTGAACTGTGTCATCGCATACAGTTTTTGTGCCTAATGCCCTGAGTTATTTCAGCCAAAACCAAGGAATAGAATTAGGAAAATGTTTGGTTACATTTTATAGAAGTTCAAAGTTGAGTTCTTTTGCTCTGGTTAGTGCTAGAAGAAGACAGATTCTTTGTTGTGCAGTAACTTGATACCATATTTCATTACTACATTAAAAATTATACTCTATATCAAATCTATGATGTCAGAAATGAAGAGATAAATCAAGCATACATTATTTTTTAAAATGAGGACTGAAGGAAAAGGAAGGTACTGGGCACTGCTGTATGTACAGCTGGTTCACTGAGGGAAGAGAATGTGAGAGGGAAGTCTTAACTTTGCTAAGTGAAAGCAGTGTTGATTAAGAAGTAGATGGCAGTTGATTGGAAGTGGGCAGACTGAAAAAAAAAATGTCCCAAGCAAGTTAATAGCCTCAGCCACATCTGTTGCTGCTTTTTTATTGGAAATTTTCACATGAAAACCTGGTTTGCAAGCTGGAGTTTGGAATAGCTTTACTTTACATTGGACCCTGACTTCCCTGCAAAAAGCAATTAAAACCATATGTATAACTTTTTTTGGATGCAGACTTCCCTTTGTCCCACACAGACCTGGATGCATTACTGCTAACGTAAGAGCTGAATTGTCAAAGTAGGTAGAGAATAAAGTTACTTTCCCAGTGCATTTTACAAACCATTTTTTTCAGCAGATGCATTTGATTGCAAAGGTTTATTCATAGTTTCTTAGTATTCGTAGTTATTTATAGTTTCTTTTTTCTTCTTTGAAAAAACAAAAAAAAGTGTAGAAATCTTCCTAGCAAGCTTCCCCTTTAGCCTTCCTCGGAGCAGTTCTTGACCTTAAATGCATTTAACATTTTTTGAAATGCCAATCCTAAAACACACATTTGGTTATTTAACACCTGCTGAGCTATTAAGCAAATGTATACTGATTTGTGTGGCTATGAAAACCACATGAGTGGAAGCTAATCCTATCGATCGCTTCAGCCAATTATACTTGTACAACACGTGGTTAGACCATTTTATTCACTAATATGCAGCGAAGAAAGCTGGCAGCTAAGACTTCTTACATGATGAAAGCCTCTTTACAGACTAGTCTGATATCACTGCTGTGAAGGACAAGTCTTGTAACATATTTTACAGTCTTTTCGAGAATACGACTCGGAGTTACTGAGACGAGTCAAGAAATGTTGGCACAATTAGTATTTGGTTAAGAAGTAGCAATTCCTGGCCAAATAAAATGTTTTAGATTAACGTTTGGATTCAGCAATATATTTTGAGAGGAAAACCGTTGACAAGGCTACAAATATTGTGAAGGGCTGTGGTGCGACAGGCTCAGTCTGGAATGGGAGTTCTGTTTGTGATTTCTGTTAGCTTTGAAACTCATATGTCTTAATACTTCAGAAACTGAAACAAGACTGTAAGTGCTAGCTTCAGCCAGATGAAGTGTCAGGAATCTACTTAACAATATACGGGCTTCCTTGCATTCCGCTGGAGAAGCAAAGCTAGGCTTTTGCTAAACAGAATTGCAAAGGAGTTAAATCAGTATGCAGATGCAAATGCATTTGGTTGAGACTTAGCTAAAAGTGAAATACTGCCTGCAGTCATGGGGATTAATTCCTGCATCCATTGTCATTTAGGCTCCCTCTTTTCTTCGGCTGTAGGATTCACGATTTTATAAATCATTCTGTGGGGCTAAGATCTCCTTTTCAGCTCATTTGAGCTACAGTATTAAGAAAGAATAACCCCCTCCAAAAGGTCAAACTTGTTGTTTATTGTCAATTAAAAGGTTTTTCTTGGTGGTGTGAGGGAGGTTTGTCTTGTTTTGTTTTTTCTTCTGCTTCTTTCATTTCTAATTCCATCCTTTTCCATGCTACCAACTAGCTTTGCTTTTGTCTGAAGCAACCAGCAAGAATATTGCTATAATTTATGTGGTATAACCTCTTCTCTGTGAAAGTGCCCAGTAAAGCTAATATCCTGAGGCTCTTTCTGAGCCTACATGCTGTATCCTGGTTAAAATAATGTGTTTTCAGTAATTGTTGCCAAAACGTGGGTGGGTGAGGAGGAAGGAATAACACAATCTTAGT
>VWYK01128361.1:3632-15483 GCA_013399775.1 Semnornis frantzii | reverse complement strand
TGCCCTGCCCTGCCCCGCCCCGCCCCGCCTCGTCCCGCCGCGGAGCAGCGGAGTCTCGAGCTCTCCCGCCCCACTAGACTGCTTTGGGCGCTGTGCTCCAGCCGAAGCGGGTAGCTGGTCAGGGCTGAAACGCGAATTTTTCTGGCAATGTTAAGTGTTTTGGGCCCAAAGACTGCCTCTTCTTGAGGGCGAGGTGAACGCAGACTTGGGGAGGTAGGGAGGATAAGAGGTGCCAAGGGAATGCGATGTTGCCGAGTACTGTCTGGACGTGAGGAGCGAAGTGGCCTTGTCTGCAAAGCATCCAGAAGAGCAGATCGTGGAGCTAGCTGCGCCAGGGAACTGAAACTGCCAGTGCTTGCCTTTGCTTCTCCACTTCCCAGTCAAGCGTGAGACTCAGTTACTTTTTCTGGGTGTCGGCATTTGGTGAGGTCTTGCATCTTACACGTCTCTGAGTTTGCTTTGAGTGGTGGATGTAGGAGTTCAGCACTATTAGTAGTGTTTTGGAAGTTAAGTCTAAGCTTTTCCCGCTGTCCTCATTCTTTTGCAGCTTCTTCCCCAGGTCACTTTTTTTGTTTTGGTGCTGCTTAAGACAGTATTTACAGAAATTTCTGGTCCGTGGCAGAGAATGCTTTTCAAAATAACTTCTCAAACGTTGGAGCCGTGCTTAATACAGAACTCTTCATTCTTGTTTCTTCATTAAAAGGGCAAGGAGACTCTTCAGCAGTCTTGGGAAAGAACAGCAGTTCTGGTTTTGTGTAGCCTGGCACCTGAGTGTTTGTAACAAGCTACTCGATTGACACCTTTTATTAGATGACAGAATGATGCAGCTTCAGTTACTGTTCTCATTGGAGCTGCTGTGAAAAACTCAGAACCTAAATTGGTTTTGTATTTTTTTTAATGCTTCCATAAAGTCATCCTAAGAAACACAAATTCACTTTGGGGCTTTGTAGGTCGGAGTTGATATTTCTTTTGCTTTCTGCAGTGGTTCTACTCTATCTTGAGGATTAAAATCGTGACGATTAAGGAATCAAGGGATTTGGTCTCTTGGTTCCTCATTGAGACTTAGAGTGTGGGCTTTTAACTATAGCTTCTGAAAGTTCAATCTGCTGTATCCTCTTGCTTCTAGTATTGTGATAGTGTCTGAAAGTTGCTAGATGTGGTTCAGTGATATTTTGCTGGTTCTTTGTGGGAACAGTTTCTTGGTCTCATCCTGCCTCGTGTAACAATTCCAGAGTATTGTGGGGATCCCCTTTGCAAATAATTCTTCCTTTTGTGCAAGTGATCCATTGCTCAACTGGCTACTTATTGTGTGCTGGTGGAAACAGTAGCCCTGGGAAACTGTTTGCCTGTCCTCTTAATTATGTGGAAGCTAAGGAGAGAGGCAGACAAGAGCTTGATAGACTAAAGGAATGCTGAAGGAAGTACCTGCCAAAGGACTACTTTCCCTTCTCAGTTCACAGACCAGTCCAGAAGAAGGATGTGAGTTTTCAGAATCTCTTCTTTCATTTGAGTTGCAGCTTTTGGCTTTCTCACTGAACTCTGATGGAAGTAGTAGTCAAAAGGCTCTTTGAACTTACAACGGGCTGCGGTGGATCACACTGCAGCTTGGGCATCTTGTACAGCACAACTGAGCTAGCACATTGACTGTATCTGGCATCTTCCTACGTTAGTGGCTGTGGTGGGAAAAGCTGCACTGCACTTTCTTGCTACGGAAACTCTGCTTATGGTCTTGGAAGTTTTCTTCTCTTATTATGATGCCTGAGCAGCACTGTGGGAATACTGCAGGGCAAAAGCCTGTGTTCAGCAGTGTCAACTGACTTTTGACCTTTCAAATATGTGCAGTCATCAGACTGAAAAGATTAGCCATTGCTGACTGATGTTGAATCTTTTATGCATCTACCAGACATATTCCCAAACACTTTTAATTTGTATCTGCAACAACTGGATTCAGACGCGTCAAATAAATACAAACTGCTGTTGAAGAAAACAGAATTCAAGCAGTTACCAAGGAATGGGAAATAGAACTATCAGTATCCTCATTGCTGCAGGGTAGAGGTACTCTGACATGACTGGGAAATAGATTTCTTGAGTATCACTTTTCACTGGATTTTAGCTCAGATTTGTGAACTCTAAGTCGCTCATAGAGGGCTTTATTGTCTCTCTTTTTTTATGCATTTTCCCGAGTGTTCATCAAGCTATTCTCTCAATCTGCTGCTACCAGTAACATGTATTTTTTCATCGGAATACGGCTAAAATCTGTATCAGCTCAAGAAGAGCTTGACTTTAGCTCTGCTTACATTCCAGAACCAGTAATGAACAGTTTTGGGGAGAAGAGGGGTGAGACAGAAATAGCCCTGAGTAGGAGCAAGAACTTGATTAGCCAGGGCAGACGTTGCAGATTTTCCTTGTTTGTTCACTGTTCATAGAATGGTTTGGGTTGGAAGGAACCTTACGGATCATCTAGTTCCAATCCCCTTGCCATGGGCAAGGACACCTCCCACTAGATCAGGTTGCTCAAGGCCCTGTCCAACCTGGCCCTGAAGACTCCTAGGGAAAGGGCATTCACAGCTTCCCTGGCTAACCTGTTCCAGTGCCTCAGCACCCTCACTGTTAAGAATTTCTTCCCAGTATCCAGTCTAAATCTACCTTCTTCCAGCTTGAAGCCATTCCCCCTTGTCTTATAGCTACAAGCCTTTCCCAACTTTCTTGTAGGTCCCCTTCAGGTACTGGAAGGCCACTATCAGGTCTTCCTGAAGCCTTCTTGAGGCTGAACAGTGACAACTCTGGCAAGCTGTCCCCGTATGGGAAGTGATCCAGCCATCTGGTTATCTCTGTGGTCCTCTTCAGGACTCTTCAAACCCTAACTATATTTTAGCAACAAATTTCCCAAGAAATTTTTTGAGGAAGAAGTGCATTTTATTTGACTAAAATCTTCAGGTGGCAAAATAACTTCTTGTTTCTTGTCATTTCAGGGTGCGAATTAGATGCTTTTTTCCCAACCTGATGCCAGTAGTATCTATCTGAACAGAATACTTCAAAACCCACGCATGAGAAATTGTGATCCTTTATGGATGTTCTGATGAGTGGCTTTTATTTCTTTCGTCTTGCATAGTTAATAGCATCTCTTATTTTTCAGCTTCGTGCTCAGAACCAAGTGTTGAAGAAAGGGGTTGTAGATGAGCAAGCAAACTCGGCCTCTCTGAAGGTAATCTCTAAAAGCTGCTTGTCAGTGTATCTTGTCAGTGTATCAAGTCAGTGTATCACATCAGGTGTATCAAGCTGTGAGAAAACAGGTAAATGGGAATACTTTTTAACTCAGAATGTTAAAAAGAACTTAATTTATTAGTAAGATAATTTCTCTTCTGTAGCTAGCCTTCAACGTTCTTTATAAGTGCTGGCTTCATAAAGGTGGAATCTGTGGGCAGCTCAAGGAAGTGAAATTATTTTCTTTTCTTTAAAAGTGATACTTTTAACCTCTTCAGAGTTAAAATGGTGAAGAAAGCATTTGTGTGCTTTTTTTAAAAAATGTGATATTTTTCCAGTTATTTTGAACCCTTTAATAGAAGTATATGTGAAAATAAAAGTTTTTGGTCGTTCAGGAGCAACTGAAGATGAAGGATCAATCACTGAGAAAGCTGCAACAAGAAATGGACAGTT
This sequence comes from Semnornis frantzii, assembly GCA_013399775.1. Classification (NCBI taxonomy): domain Eukaryota; kingdom Metazoa; phylum Chordata; class Aves; order Piciformes; family Ramphastidae; genus Semnornis; species Semnornis frantzii. The sequence continues at coordinate 11,826 of VWYK01128361.1, read as the reverse complement.
TGACCTTTCGAAATCAGCAGCTTGCCAAGAGAGTGGAGTTACTTCAAGATGAACTTGCATTAAGTGAAGCTAGGGGCAAGAAGAACAAGGTATGTGCTAAAGGCCCCTACCTTTTTCCTTCCTTATCACGTCTGCTCCTCTCCTGTCAATCTCTTACCCTAATGTCTGTTAGCAGCTGCTTTGTGCCAAGGGCTGAGCTGTTGTTGTCAGAACTTGTGTTATCAACTGTGATGTTAGTGAAAATACCCACAAAGTACTGATATGTGTAACATATGGTAAGTAGTTCTGTACTATTGCTAGTGTGTCAGTTGCATTGCTGTCTTCCTTTCCAGATGTTTATCAAGTATTGAAACAGCTGGAGATAGTCTTGGCACTCTGTGAATAATCTACTGCTATGGGAACTGATCACCCCTCTCCTATCTCTCCTCTTTGCTTTGTAATTTTTGATGTCAGTGGTTAACTGTTCAGGCTATGGCTGTAACTTTTGTAGGCAGCTCTCACATGAATCTTGTCAAATAGTTTTGGAATCTGAGTTTTTAGCTAGTATTCCTGATGTTATCAAAATGACAGAATAATTTCAGTATTGCAGTCTTTCTTTGGCATGTCCTAAGATCAGCTATATTCTCTCTAGGAAACATCAGAATTACAGGAGAGATGTGCCTGGACTCACTTCTCAAACGTCCTTTGCTATCTTCCTCTTACAAGGAAACTCTCTTCATTGCTGTCACCTTTTCTTTTCAGCTGTCAACACTGACATAAAAATAATTCAAGTAATTAGTACTGTGATTATCTTCCTTGCTTTTCCCCTAACCTCTTCTGCATTTATTTTTTTGGCTATCCACTTCCTTGACAAGCATAGTATCTCTGACTTAGGTTAAAGTAGGTCATTCTCCAAAACAAGGTTTGACATTTCTGTTCTTTCTATTTCACGCTGTGTAACTTGTCTCTTTACTAGACATATTCCTAGATTTTTGAGGGACCTCAATCTGCCTTGAGTAGCTTTGCAGCTTGTTGCCACTGACTCTCTTTCCCGTTCAACTGTCAGTAAACATTCTGTATTTTTTTTTAAGCAGTGCTTTTAATACCTTTTGAATCTGTTCCCTTCAGTTTCACCTGTAGAGCCTCACTGTGTACGTTCTGTGGTGCACACCATTACTGCGTTCCCTTCACCCTTACTCACCTCTTAACTTGCCACTGGGCAGCTGTGTAAATTGCCTCTAAAAGTGTTTAAATCAAGATTCAGAAAGATAATCTGTGCCAGATTGCAGTCCTTTTAGGAAAACATATGGCCATGTCTCAAGTGCTGTAGCTCATAGGCTGACATTGAATGCAAGAGGTAGCTTATCTGTCCTAGCTGTGCCAAGCACTTCAACTTTGGTGTTAAGTTTAAACAATCTACCTTTTGTTTGGTGATGGTATTGCATTTTGGAGCAGATAAGTAGTCTGGAATTCCCTGGTGGGCTTTGAGTCTTTTGAATGAAATGGGTGAAAAATGAGGAAACGGTTGGCAGAGAGATGTCTCCATTCTCAGAGTAGTTGCTGGATATGATGGAGGGGGTCCAGAGGAGGGTCACAAAAATAATCAGAGGGTTGGAACAGCTCTGTTGTGAAGACAGGCTGAGAGAGCTGGGGTTGTTCAGCCTGGAGAAAAGGAGTCTCTGGGAAGACCTAATGGTGACCTTTCAGTACCTGAAAGGGCCTACAGGAGGGATGGAGAGAGACTCTTTACAAAGACCTGGAGTGATAGAATGAGGGGCAATGGCATCAAACTAGGGAAGAGTAGATTTAGATTGGGTGTTAGGAACAAGTTCTGCACCGCCAGGGTAGTTGGAACACTGGAATGGGTTGTGCAGTGACTTGACAGGGCTCTGGGCAACTTGATCTAGTTGAAGATGTCCCCGATTACTACAGGGTGGGTTGGACTAGGTGACCTTAAGAGGCCTCTTCCAACCCAGACCAGTCTATGACAGTGAAGACACTGTGTTTTCCAGTGCCACCCTGTGCTACAGCCTGCTGCGAGGCAGTGCACTTTCAGTGGTTACTCCTGGTTCCAGGCTGTGACCAGACCAGCTTATATCAGCACCTTCAGTGCAGATGTGCCCTACAGCTACCAAGCCAAATAAGCCTGTCTGTGTAAGGTTTCATGTTCCTGACTGCATGAAATCATCCAAGATACAAGCGTTGACAAACAGGCATACAAACTTTTTCACATGAGTAGAGGCTTTCCAGAGTTCTTATCAAGTTGGCATTTACCACTGAAAGAATGGTTTCAAAGACATGCTGCTTTTAGGCTGATGGCTGCCTGCAGCTTGCATACCTTTTGCTGTATTCACGTCAGTAAGATACATGTCCTCCTCTGCTGGGAATTAATGGTGGAAACTGTTTTCCTGTGCTTGAGCATTGGTTTTGGGATACTGCCAGAGACTGGGCAATGATGAGTGCATTTTCTCTTAGAAAAGTGTAGAATCTTCATCTCATTTGAGTCAAGAGCAGAAAAGTGTCTTCAATGAAGATCTTCAGAAGAAGATAGAAGAGAATGAACGACTACACATACTTGTGAGTAATACTTCCTTTTTAGCCTTTCTTTTGTAGTTTGAAAAAAAACAGTCACACAAACTGGGAAAATAAAATGCCATTTGAAAAATAGATCTAGAAGCTTACTTGTATGCAAAGCAATAGGTTTTAGCTTGTTTATAAAGATGCATTTTGATTTTCAATTGTCTTCTCCTTTACATTTTTTTTTAAACCTTTGATAATACTTAGCTACTCTTCTGAAAATAGCCATATGGTTCATAGTAGGTGGAAAATTCTTTTTACTTCACTGTTTCAGAATTGCCTTAAAGCTTAATATTTTCTGCAAGTTGCTATCATTAATCCAGGAACTGCTTTACCAAAATGGGATGGATTTAACTTTTGGTTTAGAGAACTTGAGGAAAAAACTTCAGAGCTCAAGTTTAACTTTACAACTGCCTACTGTTATTCAACAATATATTTAAGGAATGCATGGTGCTGCAGAAGTCTAATAAACACAAATTACTTTGAATATTTTGAAGTAGAATTGTAAAGCTTCTATTTGTCTAAGAACTAGTATTTGTTATTATTGGACACTGGCTAATTTAATTGTTGTAACTCAGACCTAGATTTTGTAGTGAAATGAAGCTTTCACACGAACTCTGCTTTTTCTTTTTAGTTCTTTGAAGCAGATGAACAGCACAAACGTTTAGAAGCGGAGCTAAGAAGTAGACTTGAAGTTCTGGAAACTGATGCTGCCCAGCACCAAGCTGTGGTGGACAGTTTAACTAGGAAACACACTGATACCATAGAAAAGCTACAGAATGATAAAGCCAAACTAGAAGTAAGCACTTTCTCCACTCCTACTTGGAAGTTTGAAAAGTTTTGAAATGAAATATCTTTCTGTGTCAGTACTTACATTGTGAGATTTTCTTCCATAAAGATCAAGTCTCAGACACTAGAAAGAGAAGCTAAGGACTGTAGGCTTCGAACTGAAGAATGGTAAGTGTTTTTATTTAATATAATGAAAAATTCATTTTAAACTCATAACTGCTGTAAAAGAGTCACTAAATTACTTTTAGAGAATAATACCATAAAGGGAGTAAAAAAAGACTGGTAAAACTCAAAACTAGGCAACAGCATTAACATCTGTGCAAGTCATTGTCTAGTTACATACTGAGCAGAATCAGGTCTACAAACTCAGCTTTCCTTAAGAGCAGCTTTGTGACCAAACTGTTTTAAGTAGTTGTTAAGTAGTTAAGCATTTACTTACTTACATTCCGTTACTAATAAACTACTCAGCTTGTGTAAAACAATAGAGGTATGAGTTTTTACAAACTGGTTCTAAGAGCAAAGCCTGGGTAAAAGTATGCTGAGACAACAGACCATTAAAAAGAGTCTCCAAAAAATCTTCCTTCAGCTCTAAAAGCTCCTTGAACAATCAGATATGCTCAACTAGGATATTTGAAAGCTTTGGTTAAAGGATTGTATTGTTAGTTTGTTTGATTTTGTGGTTGGTTGGTTTGTTTTTTTTCAAATACCTTCTTTGCCTTGAAGTCAAATCATGGAACATGGGAAGAACTTGAGGGCCGTGGTCCAAATAAAATGTGCTACTCTTCTCTAAAGTTCGTTATTCTGTTCAAGTTATCTGTGCAGCGTAGGTCTTTAATATGCATAGTGGATGATCGGATGAAGTGTTTTTTCTTTCAGATAGTAACCTTGAAGCCTGTATTTTAATTATTTTGATAGATGCAAAGGTACCAATAGCGCTCTTCTCATACAAGTCAGAGTTTCGCTAAGATTGACTTGCAAACAAGTAATTTTGTTGCTGTTTGCTTCTTTGTGGTGTTTGAAAAATGATGTGATCTTAATTTCCTACTCTTCAGAGCTCATGTGTCATGTTCTGTGATGACTGGGCAATCAATGTCATTGTAAGAAACTGTCCCTACCATTTAAAAAGGGGGGCTTTTAAAAAAATCATAATGCCTGCCACTTCAGTATTTTTGAACACCGAAAACACTAATGAATGCCTGACAGAAGATGTCTTTGAGGGTACTGCTCTTGTTCCCCACTCCTGCAGGAGAAGGAATCCATTTGCCTCTGACACCCACGCTTTATTCAGGAGAGCCGGGGATACAAGATTTGACAGCCTGCATGCCTTGAAATTGCAAGGGTAGAATATAAAACAAACCAAGACACCTATTTGTCATTCCTTTAAAAGGAAGCATCCTCTCTTAAGCAATTGGTGCTCCAGTGTGTCACGGCTTGTGCTTTGGCAGTTCATGGCGAACAGTTACTATGTAACTTTGGAGCTTCTCTGGAAGAAAATTGTTTGTTAATGCGTACAGTGTACCTGGTGGCCGGCTTCTTCCTATCTTTATTTTTGACTCCCCTTCCACCAAATGCTTTTGTAAAAAGAAAAATGTGTCACCCTGACACCTTCCCCCCACCCTCCACTGTATGTGCTGACTTCTAAATGTCACATGCAAAGCAAACCAGAAGAGTTTGGGAGCCTAAATTGTGTAAGCTCCAGAATTTGATCTGGATCAATATACATAAATCTTTATTGCTATATGTTTATCCTTTTGGAATATATTAGTATTCATCTCAGCAGTCTGTACTAATGATCTTAGTAATCTTTATTCAGGTTCACATCTATATACACAACAAATGGAAATGAAGCAGTTCTAGAGTAAAGTCCCTTGAGAAGGCATTGGAAAAGCAGCTGCCAAGTCTTGTTGAACTGGGTCGTATTAGAGCAGTATTTAAATAATGGAGGTTGGAAATGCTTGTGAGGTATTTTCAGTAGTGATGTAATTAACTGAAGTCTTGACAACTTACTAGTTGCACATAGGAGTACTGCATCAAAGAGATGCAGTAACTAATGTAAAGGCTCTCTTGCCATTCAAATTCCAGTGGAACAGAATACCCTCATATAGCTTATACAATAATTGCAGGAATAGAACATAATGTAGAAGTGAACTCTGAAGTAATCAGAGCTTTTCAAGAATGGAATTACAATACTGCCGTTTGTTAGGGATTAAAATACAGTATCATGTATTATAAATGTGACATAAAGGAGGAAAAATTATTCCTACTGTCTTACTCTGCTTAGAAGAGTTTCTAGAAAGCAACAGAGGCCTGCACACCCAAAGCTTCTTTATGGTGAGCTACGATGTTGGTGATGCAGATTGAATTTTCAAGGTTTACAATGTGTGTGTGTGGTTTTCCATTTGTCTCTTTTGTTATTTAGCCAGCAACAGTTAAAGAATCTTCAATCAGCTTTGGGCAGTAGACTGGAAGAATCTCTATGCATAATCAATGAGAAAGTACCTTTTAATGACACAAGTATGTATTGTCTTGGTCTGGGTTTCTTGTTTAATTTGGAGTACCCAGCTGGAGGAAGTACTCCTTAGGAATTAAAATGTGCAAGCTGTAAGATCTGAACAAACACTTGGGGTGTAATTGTAATAAGTATTCATAATAATCAACATAAATTTGTTTTAATGGTTTTTAAAATCATTATTTGCATGTATGTAAAGGAAACTAAAACATTTTGAAAACTTTGCTACTTGTATTGCTTCGTGTTGACAGAATATTATAAAAGATGAAGAAATGCTGTCAATTGACTGGTTTCTCCACAAAGAATTCCTCAAAGAGTATAAATATGTGGAGAGTGCATTTTAGTTTAAATGATTGACAAATCGGGTGCATACAGGAGCTTGTTTCCACATTTGAAAGCATTGGAAAAATAGCCCTCTTATTTGACAGTCCCTAGAATGTAATTTGAATTTGAAGATGATTTTTAATTCCTTTTAAGGTTTTTTCTTAAAGACTTTCCACTCTGCATAGTGATAAAAACTATTATTTTGGGTAAGAGAATTCTGCTTTTACCTGTTAATTTCAGGGTGCTTAGATGGCTAAATCTCATACTCAATGTGAGGCAAGTTTGGAAGTGCTTTCTCTCCACCTAGTCACAGTAATAGTTCTTAAGAGAGGATATTTAGACCTGCTCTGAAGCCAGTTGTTTGTATTTTTTTTTTAAAGTTGATATTACTGAAGTGAACTGTAGTCTCTGCACAGTGGACTTTTACATGTTAAAATAATGATTTCCAAATAAATGTCTCTTAAATTCTGTGCACAGAACTCTTTTTATTTCTTTGTCCTGTAGGATCTAATCAGTACAACGCTCTGAACGTACCGTTACACAACAGAAGAAATCAGGTAAACCATTTTGGTGGCTTCATATGTAAAGATGCAACTTTCCTAAACAATACTGAATAAAAATAGTCAGTAATGAGTGCTGGATGATCTTTGAGGTCTCTTCCAATTTAGATGTACTCAGTAAGTAATCAATAGTGAATAAAAAGCCTGTCCAAAAGGGCAGAAGAAACCATGTCAGTAGTAAGGCTGTTCTAAGGGCATCTCTGTCCACAGAACCTTTTCACTTTGTAAAAGGTAGTTATACTGTTCTTAAGAAGCTAAGTTGTCTGCTCAGCTTACTTCACTGCTGGCTGATGATCCCTGTGGGTGACCTTTCTTAAAAAAGAGTGGCAAATAAGTTTTAATGTTTGTCTCTTAATAAAGTTATATGAAGTAGTGTTTTACTGTGCCAACCTGCAGTAAATTAGAACTGGGAACATAGCATTTTTCCAGCTGGTTCTCAACATTTTGATTGAAAAAAAGTAGCTTTGGTGTCTAAATTTCTTTTTCTTCCAACTGAACTTCTTCAGTCTCATCACTTGAGCTCTAAAGGATGTTTGCATTTTAAAGCAGATGTTGATGTGTATGCTGGAATGCTACATTAGTTGTCGCTAGGAGTAAATCATGTCTTTGTGAGAACACCATGTAGCTTATTTACATTTTATGGGATGCTTCTTGCCAAAACATCTCTTACTCTCACCCAAATTATCCTTAATGCTTTTCTTTAAAAAGGAATAATTTCTGTACATTACTGTCATTTCACTAGCTTCCTTGGGGATATAATTTATGTGCTGTTCCAAAATAAGCATGAGTTTTCTGTGAATAGCTACTGTCGGATTTACTATTATAAAACTTGATATGTCTTTATAGCCAAAATGTTCCTGTCCTTTTTAGCACTGAGGGTGGACTCCGCAGCATTCAGAGTTTCATTTCCTTGGTTGTATGGTCTGTCTCAAATCTTGCATTTTAGTGCATTCAGGTGTTACTCTAGAAAGACTTCAATTAGCTGCTTTTTCCTTTCTTCAGGAGTGCCTGTAAAGATATTCCTACTGTCTGCTGTGAGAACAGGTCTGCTGCCCAGTGTTGTGATGGAAATAGCCTTGATTAGGCCAGGCTCACCTAGAGTAGGTTGTGCAGGATGGTGTCCAGATGAGTTTTGAATGACTCCAGAGATGGGGAGACTCCCTTACCTCTGGGCGGCCAGTTCCAGTCTCAACGTAAAGTAGTTCTTCCTCATGTTTAGATGGAACTTCCTATGTTTGATTTGTGACCATTACTTCTTGCCCTGCCGCCAAGAACCACTGATAAAAGACTGGCCTTGTCTTCCTGACACTCACCCTTGTAGCATTTATAAGCATCTGTAAGATCTCCCCTCAGTCTATACTTATCCAGGCTAAAAACAAGACTAAAACCAGTCTATACTTTTCAGGCTACAAGAGTTGGGGCTCTTCATCCTGGAGAAGAGAAGGCTTCCAGGAGA